>LN483431.1:625664-657961 GCA_900002565.1 Culicoides sonorensis
ATTTTCTCACACTTAACTTTTATGTAAAACACACTTATTTTTAAAATTTTCACTCTTAAAATTAAATTAAAATTCACACCATATTTTAATTTTCTCACACTATTTTTTTTATTTTTCACACTTTTATAAATTTTTAAAAATAAAAATTTAATTGTTAAAACATATAAAATTGGAAAAAAATCCCAAAGAACATGTCTTTGAAACATACAACTGAAATGTTGTTTTGTTCATTAAAATGCTTAATTTACTTTTTAATTGTTTCAAAGTTTCATACATTGTGTTAAACAAACGTTGATTGAGTAAGAATTTATATTGTTATGAATCATAATATGCTGTAAAAGGATTTGCCATTAGTTTCAGTTTTACTTTTTTGTTATTCAGTATTATAGTAAATATTTGAAATTATTTTTCGTTTATTAAATTAAGCATTTTAATGAACAAAACAACATTTCAGGTGTATGTTTCAAAGACATGTTCTTTGGGATTTTTTTCCAATTTTATATTTTTTAACAATTAAATTTTTATTATTAAAAATTTATAAAAGTGTGAAAAATAAAAAAAATAGTGTGAGAAAATTAAAATATGGTGTGATTTTTAATTTAATTTTAAGAGTGAAAATTTTAAAAATAAGTGTGTTTTACATAAAAGTTAAGTGTGAGAAAATAAAAATTAGGTGTGATTTTTAATTTAATTTTAAGGGTGAAATTTGAAAAAATAAGTGTGTTTTGCTTAAAAGTTAAGTGTGAAAAAATTCAAATTAGGTGTGAGTTTTCATTTAATTTTTAGGTGTGAAAGTATGAAAAATAAGTGTGAAAGATATAAATTTTAGGTGAACATTTTTAATTATTTTTAGGGGTGATTTTCAAAATTGATAGGTGTGAAAGTATAAAAAATAAGTGTGAAAGGTATAAAATAAGGATGCAAATGTTAAAGTTAGGTGTGAAAAACTTAAAAGTTAAGCGTGAGATGTGAATTTTTAGGAGTGAGCCATTAATGTTTAGGTGTGAGGTTTTTTTAAATTAGGTGTGCATGTGTTAAAATTAAGGGTGCAAAATTAAAAATAAGGTGTGCAAAAAACTTATTCCTTTTTTTTTTCTTGACTCATTCACAGGTTTCGAAGGCAAGAATTGTGATGTAAATATTGATGACTGTCATGGTCATAACTGTTTAAATGGTGGCACTTGTGTTGATGCAGTTAATGCATACAATTGTCGTTGTCCCCCGAATTTTACTGGCCGTTTTTGTGAAAATGACGTTGATGAATGTGCACTCAAGTAAGTATTTATCTCATTAAATTAAATTACAGTTTTTTATTTTAACACAAATTTCATTTTAACATTTTTTTTATTTTAACAGACCTTCAATTTGTCAAAATGGTGCTACATGTACAAACACTGCTGGTGGATACTCGTGTATTTGTGTAAATGGCTGGACAGGTCCAAATTGTGATGAAAACATCGATGATTGTGCAAATGCTGCATGTTTTAATGGAGCAACTTGCATAGATGGGGTTGGTAGTTTCCGATGTGATTGTACTCCAGGCAAAACGGGACTTTTATGCCATTTAGATGATGCATGCACATCAAATCCGTGTCATGCTGATGCGATTTGTGACACCTCACCCATAAATGGATCATTCACGTGTTCATGTGCTACGGGATATAAGGGTGCCGATTGTTCCGAAGACATTAATGAGTGTGAACAAGGCTCACCCTGTGAACACAACGGAATTTGTGTCAATACACCAGGATCTTTTGTTTGTAATTGCTCTCAGGGCTTTTCCGGTCCACGATGTGAAACGAATGTAAATGAATGTGAATCACATCCATGTCAAAATGATGGCAGTTGTTTAGATGATCCAGGCACTTTCAGATGTGTATGCATGCCAGGTAAGTTTAATATGCAATTTATAAATTTACACCCATTAATACAAAAATTTATTAACTTTTTTTTTGCATCTACAAAAAATTACAATATAAATTACAAACAACTTCATTAAACATTCAAAAATTCAATTAAATCTGACAGAAATACCGTTCATTCCTTAATTTATTGACATTTTTATGGGCTTAGACAAGAAATCTGCATTACAAAACTTGTTCAAAGCACATCTTCTCATCTCATATAAGCACACATTGAACATTATTTTATCAATAAATATACGAACCAAGTCAATTTTAATCAAATAATATCAATTTAATGCTAATAATATAAACATGAACTCTTATTTTATTTTATTTTTTATTGAAAATATACAAGAATTCGACTATCAACTATATAAGTTTATTAGGTTTTCAATGAAAATTGTATCTTTTTCTAGTTCAAATGAATTGAAAACGATGAAATCAAATCAGAAAATTCATATGAATGTAAATTTAAAATCAATTTCTTATTCATATGAACTACTCTCGTTAAATACAAATCGTACTTGCAATGTAGTTTATTTTCCTTATTTATTATCATATGTTTAGAAAATGATACTATTAGTTCGATTTTTAAATGAAAAAAAAAAAATTAATACGAAAGTCAATGCAAATGAATTTAGAGATAAAATGTAATTTTTATTCAATCTTTGAATTAATGGGAAAACATTAGGAAACTTAGAAGTTTAATTTATAATTCAATTGATTTTAAATTTATACGCAAGGAAATCAGAGTGGCCTTAAGTACTTAAATGCAGTGGCTTAATTGCAGCTGGGGCATTTCAGACATGAGACAACAAACCAAAATTGGCAAAACTTACGTGACCTTATGTGACTGCTTACATGGAAGTTGCCGATTTAGGATGAATGGACTGAGTCTAGATAAGAGTGGGCGTATGTTTAACCATCATCAATTATAAGAAAACCCTTTTCAAGTGTCAACGACACCCAGCCAGACAATATGTGAAGGATTTCAATGAAAAATGTTCAATTTCAATTCACACTTTCTTGAACGTGTTCAAAAAACTTAGGTTTCACATCTTTTAAATCTCAAATGACTTATTGCCTTACCCCTCCACTCATTTTAAACATCATTTTCACATTGATTACTTTGATTAGAGCGCTACCGGTTACAATTTTAAAATTGTTCGGTGCTTATTACAGAAAACGAAGGTACACAATAATAAAATTAATCAGCTATTTCACATTTTAAAGCACTTACATGACCATCAGCGGCAAATAAGCAATTGACCGTTTAAAAGAGTGCAATTATTTTGATATTGAAACATGTTTATCTCTCGTTCTCTCCCTCTAAATATTATGTTTCAATAGTGAAAATGTGTTGTTCCATTAAAATAACACAAGTTCAGTGCAGTCAGATAAGTAAAACTATAAAATTCTATCTAATGGATAATGGAATTTTTAACCAACAATAATTGTGTTTGTTTCTTTAAATTACACACATCTTTCTTTTTTTTACTTTAAAACCTTTAATTTAATGCACATATCTTTGATATTTAAACAAGAATAAAGTGAAGTGAACATGTCCAACATTTAATTTATTGCGCTATTTGATTTGAAACTGGACTAAGTGCTACCGGATATTTGATCATTGATGTAGTTTGAGATGAAAATCCATGATTTATCTCACAAAATTTAAAGGATTTTTTATGAAAAATTGTCTTATTAAAATCAAAGACAGCACAATAGTTTTGATGGCACTACCTGTGTTACACACCACTTAAAGTGTCATGCCACATGCTTCCAATATAAAATCTATCATTGTTTTAAAAGTCTAATGATATACAAAACAACCTTTATATTGTGAAAAAAATGTTCACAATTCAATTATTTGCTATTATATTTTTTTTGTATCATTTTAAAGTTCAATTTTCAAGTCACAATTGCATTTAAACAATTTAAAGAAAAAAAAATAAAATGAAATAAAATAAAAGAATATTCTTTGTTTTCATTTTATTTTTGCATTAAATGGAGAAAAAAATTGTTTAGAAATATGCATTTATTTATCTCAAGGTATTTATAAATGCCCTTTATTTGAATGAATTATTATTTATTATATCGTTCACGGTGTTCAATATTTTAGCAAATAAATATAAAGATAAATAAAATATCGCTATGAATTGTTATGTGCAAAAAGAGAAAAAAATAATTGACTAGTTATTTTAAATGCGCCTTTTATTACATTATTTTGACACTAATATGTAATTGGATGGCGCATAATAAATATAAAATTTAAAATAGAATGGACTGTTCTTTTAAATTGTCAGGACGCGTATATTGAAGTGATCAAATGAAGCGTCATTGTGCTGGGAATTGAGTTTCATGGGCTCAATTTTCTGAATCTGCTTTAAGTAAACGCTGTACCATGATTGGTCGAACTTTTTCACGGCGTTAATCTGAAAGTTTTGAAAACTCAAAGCGTTTTTGGCAATTTTCTTTTCTTCCTTTAAGTTCTGTAGCCCAAGATAGCCCAAAAAGTCTCGATTAGACGTAGATGGAGACAATTTGACACATTCAACGATCTTGTCCTCATACCGGTTTATGACCAATCCCGTGTTTTGTATGCGGACTGAAACGATTATGGATTATCGTGCAAGGTTAAAAACTGCTAGTAGAAAGTTTTTAATGACACTGACTAAAATATTCATCAGCTTTCATTATGCCCTTTAAATGGCTTACTGACGAATGGATTAAGAAGACGCAAATATAACGCGCATTTTCTTTTATTAAGAGTGTATGAGGGTTTTTTCCCCTTTAGAATGTATTATCTTACCTCTGAATCACTTATGGCCTCTTTTTTGGTAAAAGGAAAGATTTATTTTTTTAATTAAATTGATTTTTAATTTATTTATCAAAGTTTTAGTTAATTGTACTTAGATGTTACCACCTTCAAAGTTAATTTCTGACTGACCACGCCCACATATGATTGTCACTCCCTTCCCTTATTTCATTTTCTATCTATTCCCTCGACTCCCAGCTTACAAGTGATAAACAATAAATTTATAGGATATTTTCATATCAGCAGATTTTGCTATGGTCAAGCCATTTTATCTTCAATTCAAAGATAAAATTCAGTCATTATACATTGTATCAAAGAATATCAATAAAAAATGGTAAAATATCATCTCAAATCACAATTCAATACAACTTAATTAACGTAAATGATCATGCAATAATATCATTCTTTTTTTCTTCATTATATTGGCTCATTTGATATTGAAATGCAATTATAATATCAAAGAAGATTTTAAAATTTACATTAAAAGGAAACAAAAAAATTAAAAACTATAACATCCAAAATGACTTTGCAAATAACTTCTATTTTTTTTATTAAATTTTTATTGTGATTATGTTTCATTTATTTCATTAATGTTGTTATTAAACAAGTTACAAAAAAAAATAAATAAATATATAAATTAAAAAGTGTGGCAAAGTATAAAAAAAATACGATTATTACAGGCATTTCTTGATGACAAGAAGACCGACTTCAATCACTCGTCATCAAGCAGCAATTTTAAATATAAATAATAAAGTCGTCACTTTATTGCTCTGATCACATTCTTCTCAGTTGATGTCTTGTTTTTATTTTAATAATATTATATTGAATGTTAAAAGGACGTAAAAAGAAAAAAAATATTCTTATTGAATTGAAATTGTATTGCAACATTGTATCAAATTACATGCAAAAATGATAATGCAAGAAAATGTTATACTTTGGCTTGAAATTTAAATGTAATAATAAAATAGATACATGATGATGACATGTAATTCATAAGATGGAAGGAAATTGAAATTTCAGTTCAGTTAAAATCATTTTTCAATTCAAATTTTTAATTAATTCATCTCATTATCAAAATATTTGTATAATTTATTTTTAATTAAAAAGATACTCGTTCAAAAGCTCAATGACAAATGTCGTACAAAATTTTAACACCTGGGGTGTAACTGTCTCCATGTTAAGATAATTGTTTCAATTTCAAAATCCATTATCATTAATTTATATTTATATCATTTTAAAGTCTCAACATTTGTTGCTAATTTGCATTTTCTTGTTAAATTTAATCGAATCTAATTTATTTATAGAGAGAGAGAATGCAAAACTACCGTAAATTATTTAGTTTATATGTTGCTCCATTAATTTTATTTTATTATTATTTTGCATTTACACTTTTATTAAATTTATTATTAAAGTGTAAGGAACACTTTTTTAATAAAAAATAACTATTATTTTTTTATTACTTCAAAAGTTGAGAGGGACTCCCACACACTTTAAATGAGATTGTGTATGATAAACAATCAAAATAGGTTTTGTGTTGAAAAAATTTCAGAGATGGATATTGAAAATTTTAAAATTCAGACAAACGGCTATCAACTCGAGATCAAATTCCTCTCACTGTCTCTCTCATTTTTTCATATCTCTCTCTTTCTCTGAATTTTTAATACTTAAATGCAGAGCTGTAGGGCAATTCGATTGAAAGTTCGATGAATTAAATTTGTTAACTCTCTCGATTACATTTTTTATCTCTCTCTCTGTCAAATTCCTCTCACTCTCGCTCTCATTTTTTCATATCTCTCTCTTTCTCTAAATTTTTTATGTCTGAATGCGGAGCTGTAGAGCAATTCGATTGAAAGTTCGATGTAGTAAATTTTTTAACTCTCTCTCTTTAAAATTCCTCTCACTGTCTCTCTCATTTTTTTCAGGCATGTTTGTATTTAAGAAAAGTTATTCATCAGCAGTATTCAAAGCAGCTTACTGCCGATCAAGACCTGAAACAAAATCCAAACACCACTGATTTCTTTTCAAAATTAATACAATTTACTGTCATTTGTATGCCATGATATTTTTTTTCTTATTATTTATGTTTATAGCAACAACAAAAAGAATAAAACCGCAGTTTGTTTTCACGTAATATTTGCATAAATATGTCGCTTGAATGTGATTTGCTTTGATTTCTATAAAATGTGCATTCACTTGATTAAATTATGTCCATTTAAGAAATATTCATAATTTTGTTTGCTTATTAAAATCTCGTTAAACTTGTTTTCTTTTATTTTTATTTTTTGTAAAGTTTGTGGACAAATAAATGAAATTTTAATATTTAAATCAATATTTTTTCCTAATATATTTGACCTGATTTTGATTGTAACGAGACTGAAATTTAATTTTAAGAACTGAAAAGATTTCGTAAAATATTCTCATCACTTTTTTTCATTTTAATTGAAATAAAAATTAAGCAATAATCAGAAAAATCATGTTCCTGTTATTTTTAAAAATTAATTGTAATGGCATCACAAACGTAAAACAATTAAAAAATAACAATTAAAATTGATAAATTAAATTAAAATTAAAATAAACTAACATTGTGTCGTGCTACCGTTTTTTGTTGCATTCGACTTTACAATTATTGATTGGTTTATGAGATAAAAATTTATTGAATATTAATAGGATTTAATTGGTTCTGTTTGTCTACTTAAAATTTATTTAATTTCATGCATATGAATGCATTAAACTCCTTTTTTTCCATTCATACATTCATTCATTTGTGCATTGAGTGCGCTTTTATACTAAAAAATAAAAGTTTTTTGTTGCACAATTAATATTCATAATGATTTCAAGTCATTTCACTTATTGCATATTCATGAGAGAAGGAAAATTGCGATGCAATATTTGAAAGGGTAAAATAATAATTTAAATTAAATGTTTAAATTAAATCTCTTTGAATATGTGATGATCTGAATAATTGTTTATCAGATGTGTCTTACATTGTATGGAAAAAACAACAAATGGATGTTGCATAACAATTTCATTCTTAATTTATTGGCATAACTGAAGAAAACCATGTAATTATAGTAATATGCTGAAATGAATATAATTAAAGAGATTTGTCAGGGAATTTGTGATGCATATCAGGATTATTAAATTAAAATGTCAATGTTTCACTCTTGTTATTGAGAAGAACTGGACAATGCAGTGTGATGAGCACTTTGGTCATTTGACCACCCATCTTTTGTCTGTTTGAAGTGAGATCGATCAGATTTTTAATTAAGGGAACTTTATGAACGATCCCACTTGCCTTACACGTCTCCTCACAGGTCTCACTGATGACTCACTATCGCCATAGATCTCGTATTGGTGTTCCATGGGTCTTAATGATGGCTCACTTGCCTCACAAGTTTTCCTCTGATGACTCACTGATTCTACAGGTCTCCTATCGATGTTCCAATGTTTTTGGGTTGAGACTGTGATCAAACAAATTTCAAATTAATTTTCATGTTACAGTTAACAAATTAAGTCAAAATATATTAACACTAACCGCCTTCCTACATAATTTTCAAATTCAAACAAATAAATCAACTTAATTCGGAAATATTACTGCTCTCATAAATTAAATGCAGGCGACAATTAATCAGCAAATACTTAAAACGAGTAAAAACTCCATTAGACGTGAAAAAAGTCGCATTTAACATCTGTTTCACATAATTCTGAATTTTTTTTTCCATCATTGACACATTTATTTGAGTTATTTTGTATCAATAATTACAGTTTTAATTTCTTAATTAAAAAATTGATACATTTTAACAGAAGAAGAATGAGAGAGATCAATTGAAAATTAGACCAATTAAATAATTTAAGTTCATTCGTTTTTTTATTAATAATAATATTAAATTTATTGATGAATGAAAAGTAATTACTTTGGATTATTATTATAACTTTATAACTGGAATTTATTTTTTTTATAATTCTTGGATATTCTATGAAATTACATTTTTATTGCTTTATTTGAAGTAAACCGATGCTCAATCAAGAAATCATTCATGATGCTATTTTTTGTATCCTGTCACATTACTTTGACAAAACTAGATGATGATGTCCCTTGTAGGCGTGTGCTTCTCTATTACGCTTACTACTTCAATTCACATTAAAATGTCATGATGTCGTGTTACGATTAATATTTTACACTTTTTTTAACACCTGTTTTCATTTTCTTTTTTAAAACAAGGCGACATTTAATTACAACCTTAATTCCATTCATCATTTTTTCTGTTTTTATTAAAATTTTATAACAAGATTTACTACATTTGTGGTAAAATGATACACCTTGAAGGCAAATTAATGAAACTTTTTCATGTTTAATGTCAATTTATCTTAGACTCTTATTAACTAATTACAATAAATATCGATTTTTCGCTTCAAAAGAGTATGGACATTTATCGAGTCAAAAAGGTGTTAAAATGTCTAATAAATTAAAATATTAGTTCAAGTGGGTGATTTTACCAGTAAAATACATGTAAAGAAGTTAAAAACAAAAATAAACAACTAATTAACGCCTATAAATAAAATTTGAAGTTTTAATGTAATGTAACAAATGTTTTTAATTTTAATCTCATTTTTATTTTTACATACATATGAAAACGCCTTGATGTCTAGTAGTGTTAGGATATCAATCTGTTTTGATTAAGTAGATCAGATTTGATGTTGAAAACCGATCAAAAAAAAAATAATCAACGGAAACTAACACGCATGAGGATAAAAATAAAATAAGATTTTTATTGTGATTTTATTAACGCAAATTTCCCACACATTTTTTATTTTAGTTTTAGTCTGATTTTGTGTGTTATTGTTATAGATTTTAACGATTTTTTATTGTTATGGTAATTTTATTGGTCTTTGGTATATGGTCTATTTTTTATTGTTATTCTAGTTTTATTGAGGTGTGATAAAAGAAATGTAAAAATTTACCGGAAAGGGCTTTAAGTTATGAGATAAATAAAAAATAATCAGCTGGATTTGATGAGAATAGAATTTTTTTTCTCATGTTAGGTATTTTTTATGGCAATTTGAAAAAATTGAATACTCTTACGCTTGATTATTGCTTCTTTGTGCCTCATTTCGATCTGATAATCTCAGTTTTTCTCTCTATCTCTCTGACTACATTGAAATTTTATTTTAATATAATTTCATTAAAAATGGCCCTCTCTCCAAACTTTCCGCGTCTATTTCTCTCTCAATTTTTCGTCTCCCAATTCTCTATATCTTTCATTATTTTCTGTTTTTTTTTCTCTCGGTCTCTTATTTCTCTCAATGTCTCCTTATCTGGACGTTTCTGTTGCATCTCCTTTCTCTCTCTCTTTGTTTTTTTTCTTTCCATTTCATTGAAATTTTCTACCTTTTTCTCTTCTTATTTGAAAATTTTACGGCCTCTCTTAATCACACGAAATTTAAACGAGTTTTATGATCGTAAGCACCACCCTACAAGAGACCTATCATTTAATTCCAATCAATTTACTCAAATAAACCCAATGTAAATTTTTATCACATTATCTCATGAAATTAATTTGAATCGTAAACATTACGCTGAATCAAAAAAAAAAACGCTTATAAAATATTTTTATTAAAACATTTACTCAAATATTACTCATTTCCTTCAAACATTTTATATGATAAATAGTAATTTAACATTCATTAAAGACATACAATCAACAAAAAAAAAACATCAAAAGTAGGTGAACAAAAATATTTAATTTACGATTATTGACAAGCTAAACCAACAAACTCCAAAGCATGTAATTAAATGAAAATAAAAACTGATTAAACTACTTCATTTATGCAAATTCATATTAAAAAGCAAAATTATTATTAGAAAAATTTAGTTTGTGTGTGTGTGTGTGTGTGTGTGTGTGTGTGTGTGATAACATGAGAGAAATTCAATACTGCATTGACCACCTCTGGTGTGTGCGGAAATCATTCAGTTTAAAAGCATCGTATTATAAACATTATTATTAAAAACAAACACTGTAACCGTTTGATTTATTAAGCATTTTAAAGCTTTCAAGTATTTTTATAAAGTTAAAAAAAAAGTAAATATTAACTATATGAGATAGATATGAGGCAATTATTCAAAATTATATTGATTTAACGTTTTGTGTAAATTTTTAATACAAAAAAAAATTGAAATAAAATAATATGAAGTAGCTGAACTTAATTTTATACATTTTCTCGACTCTATTACACTTCAATTTTCGTGTAAAACATGAAACAGTCATTATTTTTATTTTAAGTCTGAGTCGTAAATGGTTCAAATGAAAAAAAATATTATTATTATGAACCATTTTCAAGTCTTTATCTTTCCAGCTTCCACTTTTCTCTCGAGTTTCTTACTCAAAGTGCTTAAATGACATGGATTCATCTCGATTAAGCTCCAACACAGTCTGAACCGTTTCTGAAAAGTGTTGCTTGGATGGGATCTTAATCCATTTGTACTTAGTTGCCTGTCAAATTCAATTTTGCTGATTAGCTTGAATTAAGTCTCAGGTCATTTAATTTAAAAGAAATTCTTCTCTCTCTTTATCCGATGATAAATTGTAGGTTATTCAATTTTTTCTAAGCTTTTCAATTCAAAAAGATCGCAAAAAGTTATAAAATCAATTAATAATGTTGTACTAGTAGTAGGGTGACACCATTTCATGAAGAAATTAAATGAAATTTTTTTTTTGTATTATCTTTGACATTTCCTTGAAATTAAAATGTAAAGAATTCTCAACACTTTCATTTCAAATTGAAACGTTTCCCTAAAATTTCATTCAATAATTAGTTTCTGACCCCTAATATCACCTTAGCCAAGATCGGACTAAGATGCAATTCAATAAAATAATAATAAATATGATACTGATTACACTTTAGATCATTATTATTGTTATTTCAATATAAATTATACATACATTGTTACTTCTACTACTCAAGTTATAAATTAACGTGAAAGATACATAAAGGTGTTGATGAATAATATAAAAGGGAGTTGAAAATTTCTTTATTATTATTAAATTTTCTTATATGATTATCACATTGCCAATTACACTTTAGTATCAATTTATTACAAGGAAATATTGCTTTGAATTGAATTAGATGTAAGATCATTTCAATTGTAGCCTTTTTTAAATTGATATAATGCAATAATTGCAATGGCGTTGTTCATGAGTGATTTCATGTAAATGAGAAATTGTGTATTGAAAATTCCGTATTATTGAAATCAATTTACTTAGGCCCTATAAGCCCATGATTGCGGCTTGGATGAGTGTTTTAACCTAGTCCTTATTATGCATTAGAATCTGAATCCGTTAATGAACAACACCATAAAGATAATAAAATGTTTCAATTTCTGTTGATTGTGATAATTTATTGAAATTGTATGAATCAAATGTAATAACGGTTTATACAAACAAAGGACTAGTGACTGCAACTTTGTTGTTTACATCTTAAATTAAATGGGAAATTTTCTTTGATTACATTTTAAGTAATGTTTTAATATGGTTTTTTTTTTATTAATTAAACTTATTTCAATCCTCAGCTTATTTTTGATAAATGGTCATTTTGAATTACTAGAGCAGATCAGCTTTGTATGGGGGCTAATAAGATTGCACTCAGGCCTTGAGTCAGACTCATTGTGCATACTCATTATCATAATCATCAGAGAGTCTTTGCTTTTATCCAGTCATCTCAAGCAGTCACCACCTTTTCTAGTTTTTAACTCAAATTGAGTACCTGGAAAAAGTTACATTTAAGATTGTAAAATTTCATGGCTGAAGCTAGATTAAAACTGCCAATTTTAAGATTGATTGTCCAAATCATTTCAATTCCCAGCTTTTTCCAGATTTCGCTTCATAATGAAATGACTTTGTCCTGCCGCTCCCTGAAATCAAGAATTATGATCACATTATTGATATATTTATCCATTTCATCATCGTCGCAATCCGCATTTCATCTGCTAAACACAATATTTGCTCATCATTTAATATTACTTTGTTAAAACAAACACAGAAGCTCTTAAATAAATGTCTCGAATTCTCTTTAATGTTATGTAAATTTCAATGTCCTACACTTTCAACAGCCAACAAACTGTGAAATGAAATGCAAACCTACCACAATGACGATGATCAAGAGTTTAATGAAAAAAAAATAAATTACTGTCAGTGACTTATTTAATATCTTTAAGAAAAGCATTTTCTGAGGTAAAGACATGTCTGCTTCAATTAATTATCTTATATTGTCTTATCAAACAGCAAAATAAAATACCGAGGTGACCTTTTCAAGTGAACCATATTTTTTTTTCATTTTTCAGTAGAAATTTCATACTGTCTCAGTTACGATAACATAAGAAATGCTAGTTGTCGTTATAATACACTGACAATGCATAATCATTAGGTACAATATCATCAATTTTTTTGCATGTGATATTTAATGCATAGCTACTTGAATAGTACTTTACTTATTTTATATTTCGTTATGGTAATTGATATTGGATAGTACTTAGACACGGTAGGAGATTAATGTTGACTGTAATTGGTTGAGAAAATATAGAATTGTGACTTATTTATGATTTACGCCACTTTATTCAATCTCAAATTACTTAAGTTTAAGTACAATTTTGGGAGACGTCTTGTCTCGTTGAAAGTACAATCAGAAAGAAAGACTCAATGCAATGTCCCTTTGACATTCCATTTGGAAGCTACACTGCGGCGGTCTTATTCAAAACGACGGTTAAAAATTAAAAAAAAAACCACTTGGGCGCACAGGCATTCGGGTAATGTCATTTTTAACAGCTAAAATTAACGTTATATGACTCCTCTTCCTGAATAATTCAAGCCTACCTCAACACAATTTAACTTAAAATGCACCCTTTTTAATATTCAAATACTGACTGCCATTTAAAAACTACATATTAATTACATCAAGAAGGTTAACATGATCATTGCATTTAAAATACAATCATTTATTTATTCACTTTATAAATTTTAAAACACATTGCACATGTTCATTTACAAAAATGCCCTGTTCAGTGTAAAATTACAATCCTATATAAATTAAGGTAATCAAAAACACGAACACGATCAAATAAAACATCATAATTGATTTTATGTCCGGAATGAGTTGTTTGTAATTTAGATGCAATAAATTAATAAAATTTTAAATCTTTTGTTCTTTATGGAGTTTAATTTAATGTAATTTATTTTTATTAATTTCAGGATTCACTGGAACCCAATGTGAAATCGATATTGATGAATGTGCCACAAATCCATGTTTAAATGGTGGAGTTTGTCATGATATGATCAACAATTTCAAATGTACATGTCAGATCGGGTTTGAAGGAAATCGGTGTCAAATCAATATTGATGACTGCAAATCACAGCCATGTCAACACGGTGGAATTTGTCATGATTTAATTGCAGGCTACGAGTGTGTCTGTCCACCTGGATACACGGGCATGAGTTGTGAGAACAATATTGATGATTGTGCCTCAAATCCATGTCATCGTGGTGAATGTATTGACGGTGAAAATAGCTTTACATGTAATTGCAGTCCAGGATATACCGGAAATTTGTGCCAAACCCAAATCAATGAATGTGAAAGTAATCCGTGTCAGTATGGAGGACATTGTGAAGACTTAATTGATGGATATCGTTGTCGTTGCTCACCCGGAACTTCAGGCATTAATTGTGAAGTTAATGTAAATGAGTGTCATAGTAATCCTTGTCGAAATGGAGCAACGTGCATTGATGGCATAAATAAATATACGTGTAAATGTGTTCCTGGCTATACGGGTCTACATTGTGAAACCGATATAAATGAATGTGCATCTGATCCATGTGCTAATGGTGGAGTTTGCATTGATATGGTCAATAATTTCCGATGTGAATGTCCCCGAGGATATTATGATGCAAGATGTTTAAGTGATGTAGACGAATGTGCATCAAATCCTTGTATTAATGGTGGCCGATGTGAAGATGGAGTTAATCAATTTATTTGTCATTGTCCTCCTGGTTATGGTGGAAAGACATGCAATCTAGATATTGATGAGTGTGGCAGTAATCCTTGTCAACATGGAGGTATTTGTCGTGATGGCTTAAATTCATACACATGCAAATGCATGCCAGGATACACAGGAACAAATTGTGAAATTAATATTGATGATTGTGCATCAAATCCATGTCGCAATCGAGGCTCATGCATTGATCAAGTTAACGGATATAAATGTGTTTGTCGTGTTCCGTATACAGGACGTGATTGCGATACAAAAATGGATCCATGTCTTCCAAATCGATGTCGTAATGGAGCAAAATGTACACCAAGTCCAAATTATCTCGATTTCGCATGTAGTTGCAATCTTGGTTTTACTGGTCGACTTTGCGATGAAGACATTGATGAATGTGCAATTTCAAGTCCGTGTCGCAATGGAGCAACATGCAAAAATACGAATGGATCATATCAGTGTATTTGTGCCAAGGGATATGAAGGTCGCGATTGTACAATCAACACAGATGATTGCGCTTCATTCCCATGTCAAAATGGTGGAAGTTGCTTGGATGGTATTGGTGATTATACTTGCATTTGTGTTGATGGCTTTGAAGGAAAACACTGCCAAACGGACATTGATGAATGTCTCTCAAATCCATGCCAAAATGGAGCAACATGCAATCAATATGTAAACAGTTACACATGCACGTGTCCTCTCGGATTTTCTGGCATGAATTGTCAAATTAACGATGAGGATTGTACAGATAGTAGTTGCATGAATGGTGGCGCATGCATTGACGGCATCAATGGTTACAATTGCAGTTGTCGCGCTGGATTTACAGGATTAAATTGTCAATACAAAATAAATAAGTGTGACTCTAATCCCTGTAAAAATGGTGCAACATGCCACGATCTTGGTAATGATTATAGTTGTCATTGTGCATTTGGCTATACAGGCAAAAATTGTGATGAATATATTGATTGGTGCAGTCAAATGCCTTGCGAAAATGGAGCTACATGTCAACAACATGCACAAAATTACAAATGTTTATGTGGACGAGGTTGGACTGGAAAATTGTGTGATGTTGAGATGGTTTCATGCAAAGATGCAGCCGCTCGTAAAAATGTAAAATTAAGAGATTTGTGTCATAATGGTACATGTGAAGATTTTGGGAATTCACACAAATGTCACTGTGATCAAGGCTACACCGGATCATATTGTCATAAAGAAATAAATGAATGTGAATCGACACCTTGTCAAAATGGAGGCACATGTAAAGATAAAATAGGATATTATCAATGTATATGTCCAGAGGGATTCCAAGGTCAAAATTGTGAATTGAATATTGACGATTGCAAACCAAATCCGTGTCAAAATGGAGGGACATGTCATGATTTAGTAAATCAATTTATGTGTTCTTGTCCACCTGGAACTCTCGGAATAATTTGTGAAATAAATGTTGATGATTGTGTACCAGGAGCTTGTCACAACAACGGAACATGTATTGATCGTGTTGGTGGCTTCGAATGTCAATGCCCAGCTGGATTTGTAGGATCACGTTGTGAAGGTGACATAAATGAATGTCTTTCAAATCCATGTTCAAATCCTGGAACACTTGATTGTGTTCAACTTGTCAATAATTATCATTGTAATTGCAAACCTGGACACATGGGACGTCATTGTGAAATTAAAGTTGATTATTGTGAGTCAAGTCCATGTCATAATGGTGGTATTTGTAGTACAAAACAAGAAGGACATCATTGTTTGTGTCAAGATGGATTTTATGGGAAAAATTGTGAATTTTCTGGACATGATTGTGATTCAAAACCTTGTGCCGCTGGAACTTGTGAAGCAGCAAAAGGAGGCGGATATTATTGTATATGCCCCATTGGAACTAGTGGTATTAATTGTGAAATTGATACATTTGACGAGTGTATTACAGGTCCATGTCAACGAGGAGCGGTAAGTTTTACAATGGAAACAATTTTATAAACATTAAACTAAAATACTTTTTTTTTTTATTAACAGCATTGTGAAAATAAACTAGGAGACTTTGAATGTTATTGCCCACCACGATGGACAGGCAAAACTTGTGATATCTATGATCCATCTTATAAGGGTTGGACTGATTCTACAAGTGGACAAAAATCCAAAACACCATTTGAAATCTTCCAAATTGAGTTAGATTATCAACGTGAACAATGCAAAAAGAAAGGATGTTTCCAAAAAGCAAATAATATGCGATGTGATGAAGAATGCAATTCATACGCATGCGACTTCGATGGTGGTGATTGTTCTTTGGGTATAAATCCTTGGAGAAATTGTTCAGCCATAATTAATTGTTGGGAAGTTTTTGGTGATGGAATCTGTAATGAAGAATGTAATAACCCTGCATGTCTTTTCGATGGTCGCGATTGCGAACAAAAAGTTGCACCATGCAATCCTCTTTTTGACAGTTATTGTAAGAAACATTACGCCAATGGTTTTTGCGATTATGGTTGTAATAATGCCGGATGCAATTGGGATGGACTTGATTGTGAAACAACCAAAGAACCACCAAAAACTGCTGCGGGCACACTATCTGTAGTGCTACTAATGGAATTAATGGCTTTCCGTGAAGTTAAATTGCAATTTTTACGTGATCTTGGCATGCAGTTACGAACAACAGTCAGAGTAAAAACTGATAAAAATGGAAATGATATGATTTTCCCATGGAAAGGAAATGCTGCTGCTCCAAATTTCGATACCTTGCAACGAAAATACCATATGGCATACAGTGAAAATATTGGACAAACTGGAATTCAAGTATATCTTGAAATTGATAACACACGCTGTTCATCAATGAAAGATGCTGAATGTTTTGAAGATGTCTACGTTGCAGCTGAATATTTGGCTGCAACAGCTTCTAAGCATTCGATCTCACATAGTTTTCCAATTTATCAAGTGCGAGGTCTTCTGACTCCAGATGATGATCCAAAAGATCAAAGTAACAAAAAATTCGTTTGGCTTGGTTTTGTTCTTATAATCATCATTTGTGCTGTCTTTGGAGTCTTGATTCAAACACAGCGAAAACGAGCACATGGTGTAACATGGTTCCCAGAAGGCTTTTTCTCATCAGCTAGCTCAAATCGAGGACATACACGTCGAAGAGCTGACGGCCAGGAAATGAGAAATTTTGATAAAACCGGTTCTATGGCATGCATTGATTCAGATATTAACTCTGGTCACATGGGTCATTCACAACAGTGGTCGGATGATGAATCAGAAATGCCACAACCTAAACGTATTCGTACAATGGACCATGGATATTCAAGTGACCACACTGGTATCACAGATTACGAAGAAGCTGAACCTCGTGTATGGAGCCAATCACACTTAGATGTAGCCGATATTCGATTACCACAAGCAATGATGACACCACCTACACACTTTGATGGAAAAATTGATGTTGATGTCAAAGGACCATGTGGCATGACACCATTAATGGTTGCCGCAGTTCGAGGTGGTGGAATTGATACTGGTGAAGATATTGAAGTAACTGAGGATCGAACAGCTGAAATTATTTCAGAACTTGTGGCACAAGGAGCTGAACTAAATGCAACAATGGACACGACAAGAGAAACTTCATTACACTTGGCTGCCAGATATGCAAGAGCTGATGCAGCAAAAAGATTATTAGATGCTGGTGCTGAAGCAAATTGTCAAGATAGTACTGGACGAACACCGTTACATGCTGCAGTTGCCGCTGATGCAATGGGTGTATTCCAAATTTTATTGAGGAATCGTGCAACTAATTTAAATGCAAGAATGCATGATGGAACTACACCACTCATATTAGCAGCCAGATTGGCCATTGAAGGAATGGTTGAAGATTTAATAAATGCCGATGCTGATATCAATGCTGCTGATAATGCTGGTAAAACTGCTTTACATTGGGCCGCTGCTGTAAATAACGTTGATGCTGTTAATTGTTTACTTATTCATGGTGCCAATCGAGATGCTCAAGATGATAAAGATGAAACGCCATTATTCCTTGCAGCAAGAGAAGGATCGTTCGAAGCTGCAAAAACTCTATTAGATAACTTTGCAAATCGCGAAATTACAGATCACATGGATCGATTACCACTTGATGTTGCCTCTGAAAGATTACACCATGATATTGTACGATTATTGAATGAACATATTCCTAGAAGTCCACAAATGATGACCGTTATTCCAAATTCACAAATGATTGGATCTCCAACACATCCACAAATGATAACGCATCCAACGGTGATAACAACAAAACAGACAAAATCCAAGAAGAGGCAAAAGACTGTTGCTAATGCCAATCCAACAAGTCCAGATGCCGATGGAAATGGAAATATGCGACGAAAGGCAAGTGCCAAGAAGCAACAAAGTGCTAATAATAACAAAAATAATAATAATAATGGCCAGCAAGGGACAAATAAAGGACAGACAATACTGTCACAAGAAATGCAATTCAGTGAAGAAGCACTCAACTCTATCGAATCAAATTTAATTAATATCCCAAGTCCTTATGACTCGGCCAGTATGTACTCAAATGCGATGGCAACAAGTCAACATCATCTAGAAATTGTTGGCACAAAGAAACCACCTAGTTATGAAGATTGTATCAAGGTATTTTTATTCTTTTACATTCAATAGAATTAATAATTATTTTTTAATTCATTTAACAGAGTGCTCAATCCATTCAATCTCTTCACAATATTGACAATTACGGGTACTCACTCGGTCAGTATCAAGAAATGATGATGCCTCAACGAGGAGGACCTCATAGTGTACATACTTCTATAGGAGATCAAGGACTTAGTCCTCCCTATTCAAATTCTCAATCACCACCGCATTCTGTACAAAGTAATTTAGCATTATCACCTCAAGGATATATTGGTAAGTTATAATTTTTTCCAAATTGAATTTTAAATTAAACTTTTTTTTGTTATAATTATAATAGGATCTCCATCTCCTGCTAAAGCTCGCCCAAGTCTTCCTACATCTCCAACACACATACAAGCGATGCGATATGCAACGCAGCAAAAACATGGTCAAAATGCCTTAAATTCAATTGGATCAACAAATGGTATGAGTAGTGTAAATAGTTCCGCTGCGAATTCACCTGCAATGATGAATACATTGTCTCCCATGAATATGCAGCAACAACAACAACAGCAGCAAATGCAACAAGCTGCAAGTTCCTCTCATAACAGTCCTTTACTAAATAACATGCAAAATATGGGATTTGAATATACAAATGGATTAGAACTTGCAGGATTTTGTAGTCCTTCAGGTAAATACAAAACTTTTAATTTAAGAAAAGAAAAATAAATTAAATTTAAAAAAAATTACTTTTAATTCAGGTCAATCAACAAGTAGTAATAGCTGCAATCCTGGTAGTAATCAAACTGCTTCAACTTCAGCTGGATCTCCTGCATGCACAAGTAATGGTAATATTGTCTCACCAATGTCACAACAATCCCAACAGCAGCAGCAGCAACAGCAACAACAACAATCACAGAACTTTTATCAATACCTGACACCACCAAGTCAGCACTCAACTGGTGGTGTGACGCCACAACACATGACACAAACACTTGACAGTTATCCAACACCATCGCCTGAGTCCCCTGGACATTGGTCATCATCAAGTCCGCATTCGACCTCCGACTGGTCAGAGGTCCAATCACCGGCAAATAACATTTATGTTACAGGTGGCCATCAAGCCAATCAGGGATCAGAAGCCATTTACATTTAAATATAAAATAAAAAAAACTTAATTAAAAGAAACTCTTATTTGTAAAGTTACATGATACTTTTTTGTACATATTTTTGTAATTCAGTAGATAAATATTAAAAAAAAAAAACTAAATTAAGCATTAAAACAAATATCATCGATTTAAGGAAATTTTTAAGGCATTTTATGTTTGGCATCTCATAATTTTAGTTTATTAAGACATACAAAAGAAAAAAAAGTAAGGAATTAGCTGCCGCAGCAAATCCATAGTTTTGAGTGCGTGTTCATTTTCATAATATTTTCATCTATTTTATTTAATAAATATTTCATATTTTCATTGAAAATGTCTTTTTAACGGGTTTTTTTCAATATTTCAAATCAATTTTTATTTTGACAGCTCGAATAATCTAAATCGGAATCTGAAATCTAAATCGGAATCTGAAATCTAAATCGGAATCTGAAATTTGAATTGTGATGAAATGAATGTATCACGTACCCTGTACAGAATATTTTAAATTATTACATTTTTAAAACAATTCAATTGATGTAATTTAAAAATGTAATTAAAAATAAAAACATTTAAAGGTGTTCTACAATTCGTAAGTAAGTTTTCGCAAAAAACGTTTTAAATAAGAAAAATAAATCGGGTGGGACACAATGTTCTATGATATATACGAAAATATGTTAAACATATGCGAAGTAAAACCCTTAGTTTTGACGTTTCACTCAAAACAAAAATATATTATTTTAGTTTTAAGATACATTAGTATAAAATTAATTGAAGAAAAATGTGCTATATATTATTTGTGTTGTATTTCATTTATTTTTTCATTGTTTTTTCAAATTTTTACTTCAATTAAAATTTAATATTTTATTATGTTCTTTTTTTTAACGAATACTCTTTTAATGAATGTTCATTGTTCGAAAATAAAAATTAATTTAAATTAAGTATAAATGCATTTATATGTTTTATTTTCATCATTTTTTGTATATTACTTGGATTTTATTCCAAAATAAAACAATTGAAAGACATATCAGTGAAATAATGTTTTAAAATTGTAGAAGGTGCAAAATGTTAACTTTCCACGAATATTAAGTTGTTAAGAAGTTTTATTTAAAATAATTTTTTATTCAAGTATCAATTAAGTATAATAAGTCTGTGATTAGCAAAAAAAAAATGAACATTAACTGAAATTTTTTGTAAAACTGAATGTAAAATATAAATTAAAGACACAATTTTAGGATAATAACGTACTTATTACATTAAAAACTGTTTCATCCAAATTTTTTTTTAATTTTATATAAATTATTATATTCAATTTTACAAAAATATAGAAGAAATAAAATTGCATTTTTTTGCAATTTAAAATGTAAATTAATTATAAACTGCCTTTATGGTCTCCATACAACTCTTAACTCCATTCATAACTTTTCTTATCAATTTAAGGTACAAAAAAAATTACTTGTATAAAATGTACTGAAATAAATTTTTTTATTATAAAATTAAATAATTAATTACATTTTAAGTTTAGTTTAAATATTAACTTTGTTCTAAAGCAACTGTAAATTTTTTAATGTAACAAAATCATTTTCCTTACAATTTTCTCCTTTTTTCAATATTATTACAACAATTTTTCTCTGATTTTCTTTTATTTTTTAATTGAATTTGATGCAATATTTAATTTACTAATAATAAAAAATCTCAATAATTAAAGTACAGCAATCTCATAAATCCTTGACATTAAAATAAAAAAAAATAGAAACAAAAATTTTCTTTTTGTTTTTTCTACATGAATTTTTTTAACAATATATTTTTCGATAAAATTAAAAATAATTTTTTAGAGTTAAATGTAGCATTAAGTTAGTTTTTTTTATTATAATTATTATTATTATTAAAATTTTTTGTCATTATTACAAAATGTGAAAATATAAACAAAAACTTGCAAATAAAAGCAAAATTATTTTGATTAAACATAAAATTATTTGGTTTTTTAATTAGCAAATTTTCGAGTACCAAATGCAAATAATTAGTAAGTTTTGGTATTTTAACGGTTTTCTCTCTTTGGAACTTTACAAGATTCGTTTTTTTTTTCAACTGTCCAGGAAATTTTGATCTAGACATGTCACAAAATAAAAAAACGTCATTTTTGGTTCTTCTCCGAACACTTTCTCGATAATTTTTCGAACATTATATTAAAATTATATTAAAAAAAATGGCACTTTACGCAATTTTGAGCTAATTTTTTGGTTTCACTGAAAGTTGAAAACGCCTCGTAGTACAAAGTGACTTGGACCACAGACAGAGATCTTTGATTGACGCTTATAGGACGTTCAATGAATGAAATTTTTATCGCATTTCTAGTTAATTTGGAACAAAAATTCGAGTATTATGTGCACTCTTTTAGTTTATGCATATTATGCGGGGTGATCTGAGTGTTTGGAAAAAAACCGAAATATTTTTTGAAGGAAAGCTCGGAAACAGACCAAAGCCTGGGGCTGGGAGCTGATTTGTCGAAATATAATTAGTCAGGATAAAAGTCGTTGATACCACTTGAAGCGTGTCGCACAGAGCCTAAAGGTTGATGATAAAGTCGTAAATAATTTTAAAATTGTGTACAAGCCAAGGGAAACAAATTCACAAGGTTTAAGAACTGAAAATTTCTATTGAATCTGCATTCGAAAAAGTAATGACCGGTATTTTATTATCTTGTACTAATTTAATTTGATAACCATGCATTTTATATCACATCTTTAAATTTTTAATATTAAACACGTTTTGGGATATACAACATTTTTATTGTCTTTAACAATATATGTAAAGATATGTAAATAACCAAAACTTGATTATTTTTTGCAAGAATTTACATATTAATAAAATTTTGCAGTTTAACTTTTGTTTCATCATAATTTTAAGATAATTTGTTAGTCATAGTATTGATCTTATATCTAAAAGATTTAAAAAAAAGTATAGCAATGATATTTGAAACAATTCGAAATTTGACATCTTATGTGATGGAAGATCCTTACTTGCAACCTTGGTGGGATGATTTTCTAGAAAAAACAAGTGATTTTTTTTAGTACTTCTTTTTTATTACAATAAAAATAAAAATCTCAAACCTTTCAGCTGATAATGACATAATTTGGTACGTATTCGGCTTGAATTTTTTGTTTATTTTTGTTTATTGGACTCATGGAATGGCTTTTATCTTAATGGATATTTATAAAAAACCAGAATGGTTGTACAAATATAAAATGAAGAGAAAGGAAGATAAACCATTAGATTGGAAGACCTTTAAAGAAGTTGCTTCTAATGTTCTTTTCAACCAATTAGTTGTGGGAATTGCCTATACTTCTGTATTATACGTTATAGGCGATAATCTGATACCAATTGCTCCGGTATTCAAAAGAGCTTCTACATTTGCAAAAACTATCATTGATCTCATATTGCTTTGGGTTATACGAGAGATTGTTTTCTATTATTTACATCGTCTCCTGCATTACGGTAAATTCTACACAAAATTCCACAAAAAACATCATCTTTGGGTAGAACCAATTGCAATCACCAGTGTCTATTGTACTCCTACCGAGCATATTCTGACAAATATTATGCCACCTGTCATCGGTCCAGTTATTTTGCGGCCAAGTTACATCACTGTTTTTATTTTTTATTATTTTACCATGTTTTCAACTGTGTACGAGCACTCAGGTGAATTTATATATTTATCTTATTAAATTTGAAGAGATTTTAATTTATTTCTAAATGCATTGTAAGGATACGACTTTCCTTGGTACTATGGAACATCTCGGGATCATGATGCACACCATCGATATTTCAATACAAATTACGGATTAACTGGATTAATGGACTGGATTCATGGAACCTCATACAAAAATCTGAAAAAGGAAATTTAGAGTTTAATTTGAAATTTCATTTTTTCTCAATAATTTTAGACATTCAAGTTTTTTTTTTTAATTTAATCAGAATATTGAAATGTATTCATAGGCATACAAAATCGCGACAAATTTTTTAAAAATGCGACAATATTTTTTATATTTAAAATTCTTTTCACAGTAAAACAATAGGAATTCCCAAAAATCTCGTTATTTGCATTATTAACCCATTTACTACCGCTGATCAATTTTTCGACCAACAACTTTTGAGCCGGACTTTAAATTTGCAATTGAATGTTTTAAAAATGACCAGTTATTTTGATTTTTTTTGGTTTTCAATGAAAATTATTAGCAGAAAGATTTCTGTACGTGTTTCTGTGATATTATACTTTCAACCGGCTCTCTCGTAAAATTTTTGTATGAAACTAAAAGTTTTCATCCAAGAGAAAAATATTCACTTTTAAACAAAGAACAAATCCAAGACGAAAATTTTGCTTTAAACTCAATATTTCTAGGAGAGGCAGTTAATGGGTTAACTTGGATTAGACAAAACACAACCTGATTTTTAAATTTGAATTTTGAACGAAAATAATCTGCAAAATTTTATTATCATAATAAAAATAAAAATAAACGTGCTATATAAAGTTAATTCAAGTTTTTGTTTAGTCTTTTTTGAACTATCTAATATTCAAGTACGATGAAAGTTTTCAATATCACAAAATGAATTTCGACATATTAGGAAATGTAACAAGTTATCTTATGGAAGACCCATATTTGCAACCGTTCTGGGATGATTTTTTGAAGAGAACAAGTATGTTTGAATTAACTTTTAAAGAATTTTCTCATTTTCTTTACGAATTTTAGCTGATAATGAGGTTTTTTGGTACCTCATTGGAGGAAATCTTTGGACTATATTTGTTTATTGGAGTCATGGATTATTTTTTGTCTTCATGGATGTTTACAAGAAACCCACTTGGCTACAAAAATATAAAATTAAACGAAAGGATGATAAACAATTAGACTGGAAAACATTTAAAGAGGTGAAAAAAAGGAGGAAAATAAAAATTCAAGAACATTTTTTATGAATTCAAACATTTTAGGTCTCGTTAAATGTGCTCTACAATCAATTTGTTGTACAATTCATCTTCGGAGCAATATTTTATTATTTCGGAAGTGCAGTAGTCCCCTCAACCGTTATATTTAGAAGAGCACCAACATTTTTAAAATTTATCATAGATGTAATTGTGTGTTTACTCGTGCGAGAAGTATCCTTTTATTACCTTGTAAGTTCTGTGATTTGGGTCACAGAGATTACAAGCGAACAATTAGATATAGTACATGCTAAGTGGGAACTGTCAGTTGTAATCATCTGTTGTCAAGGTCAGTTCTTGATCAACTCTGCCACTTCGTTTCGGGACAGCATCGTGGTAAGACACAACAATTAAAAATAAGGAATAACATGTGAAAGTGAGAACAATAAATAAAAGTGAATAAATATAATGAATAATATAATAAAGAGAGAAGTGTTTAATAGTAGGTCAGATCACCTAGAGAACCGGGAGTCTGGGGACTCTTATAAATTGGCGTCTGTGACAGCTAGGTGGAATAAATCTGACAGAAAAAAAGATAAAGAAAAAACCATGTGCAAAATAATTAAAATTGAATATGTGTTCATTGTTCTCGAATTTTAATAATTAAATTACAATAAAAATGTGCTGCTTTCCATCAAATACAACGAAACCACGTGTTCACACAAAAATCTCGTGTTGCAATGAAATATCACACATCAGAAGGGAAAAACACAAGTGTTGCCAGGAATTGTCACGTGCTATATAAAAAAATTTTACGCTAGTGAGAAATTTAGTGAGAGTTGGTGATTTTCTGGTGAGGCTGGACTGCATCCCAAGAAAAGTTAACTTAATAATTTTTGTAAGAACTTGTGATATTCTGGTGAGGCTGAACTGCATCCCAAGAAAAATGGAAGTGATAAATTTTAAGTGTTAACTTGTGATTTTCTGGTGAGGCTGGACTGCATCCCATGAAAAATTAAACTGAGAAATTTTAGTGAAAATTGGTGATATGTTGGTGAGGCTGGACTGCATCCCAAGAAAAATTCAATTGAGGAATGAAAGCACGTGGTCATAAGAAACGAAGATTGTGTTTTGTCAATGTCTTTTTGTTCGGCAGAAAGTTATGTGTGATTTTAATTGGAAATTTTGAAATGTGATCGCGGCACTTGAGTTGATGGCTGCTTGCCTCCTCATGTGTTTGGATTGTCTGTGATTGGAGAATCAGTGCGGCAAGGTTGGATGGAAAGGGCGCAACAATAGACGATCACATTCAATGGATGAGTTCCAAAAAAATTCAATGTACGAAAATCAGCAAAAGGAAGAAAAACGTTGCATGGACATCGATGGATGATAAATTTTTTTGAGAATTAATATTTTTAAGATCGTGAATTAACAATTGGTAAGAATACAAATTTTATTGTGATGACTATGACTGCTGGCTAAAGGCCATGCAGGGCTCAGGGATCACCAGCGTTGGAGAAAAGAAGGTGCACGTGGTTGATCGGCAATTTTATTTGAATGCGGAGGCAGGGGAGTGATGTGCTTTGCCTGAGGAAGTACTCATTCTTTGTTTTTTTTGGAAACTTACCATATTTGTTATAATAGCGACAATAATGTTCAGTGGGGCCTAGAAATCCAACTTGAATTTTTGTACCGTATCTAACAGGCCTAGAAATCTGTTGGGTATTGGGAAAAAAAAAATTTTAAATCCACAACAACGGACGTATCAGAGGTGAGCTGATTTTGCTCCCAAACTATTTTTGGTTCAACAAGTTGCTTGCTGCATAGAATAAGTGTTATCATTAATTTAAAAATTTTTCGTTTTTTTCTAAAGGTTGAGGTTGGCTATCTCCCTAAGGAAAAAAAAAAGAAAGATAATAATATTACAGGAAATCTGTTACTACTTTTGTTGAGGTTGAGTATCTCCAGAAGAAGTCAAACAAGAAAAAAAACTGAAGGTATGAAACCAGTTGAGGCTGATCAGCCTCCTGCACAGGTGGAGACAAGAACTGTAGCATGGTGAAGAGTTGGCGCAGAGAAGTTAAGTATCAGCGAGGGCGCTGATTTACCCGCAAGGGATGCCATTTGTAAGTTCTGTGATTTGGGTCACAGAGATTACAAGCGAACAATTAGATATAGTACATGCTAAGTGGGAACTGTCAGTTGTAATCATCTGTTGTCAAGGTCAGTTCTTGATCAACTCTGCCACTTCGTTTCGGGACAGCATCGTGGTAAGACACAACAATTAAAAATAAGGAATAACATGTGAAAGTGAGAACAATAAATAAAAGTGAATAAATATAATGAATAATATAATAAAGAGAGAAGTGTTTAATAGTAGGTCAGATCACCTAGAGAACCGGGAGTCTGGGGACTCTTATAACCTACATCGACTCATGCATTCCGGTAAACTTTACATATATTTCCATAAAAAACATCACACATGGAAGGAACCAATTGCAATCACCAGTGTATATTGCACTCCTACCGAACATATGTTAACAAATTTAATTCCAACTTATCTGGGACCATTCATGATGCGTTCTAGTTTTATAAGTGTTACTGTTTTTCTTTATATTGTGATGTCATCAACGGTGTATGAGCATTCGGGTAATGATTTGATATCATAATTTAAAGCATTTAAATATAAAATTAATATTTTGCACAGGATATGATTTTCCTTGGTATTATGGAACATCAAAAGATCATGAAGCACATCATCAAAATTTTAATACAAATTATGGATTAATGGGACTCTTGGACTGGGTTCACGGCACGTCCTATAAAAACTTGAAAAGGAAAATAAATTGAATTATTTTGAATTGTGTTGTTCTAGACGAAAATGCGTCATCCAGTCAAATACTAATCTTTTGTTTCGTATATCCCATCTATAGGATGTTGACGACACAAAGTGTCTTATGAGAAGTTGCATTATAAAATGTTCTCATGACACATGATTGTGTCGTCAACAATTCTTTAAACGTTCATGAAAAAATCATATTACATAGTGAAATATGAAATTCTTCATATTTCATTCATTATCATGTTACGTTAGAAATATGCAATAATTAATAATTAATAAAAAATGTAAAATTGAAATTTGTTTGTGAGAACCAGACAATGCAAGCTTTTGACAAGCTTGCATTTCTGAGTTTATTTAAGTATCAATTATTCATGAATAAAGTTTAGTGTTTATCAAACCTTGAAATTGAAAGTTTAGACTTGTTCATTTTATTTATCTCGAGCCCTTGGCTCTTGATAAAATTAAATTATAATAAATAAAATATTCCCTTGAATTATTTCGAGCCTTAGTGCTCTTAATAAATTGCAAGGGAATATTTTTGAATTTTGTTGGCAACCTCGCCAACAAAAATGGTGAACCCGATAAAGTGTGTGTGTTTCAAATCTCTTTAAAAATATTGACAATATTAAATATTAACAAAGTGAATCATTTGTGTGCCTCAATAATAAATGGAAGTTAATGCTTTGAGGACGCTATTAATTTTTTATCACAAAATCACGCAATTTTACTTCATGTAAATTTATTTAAAAGAAAAAATCAGTGTTATGAACTTGAATTAAATTGATATGAAATAATTATTTTTACCATTACAACAGATATAAGTGATTTAGAATATGTGTTAAAAAATACTAATCAATCTGATCGTTGATTGCCAAAATACTAATTAAATTTGTAAAATGGAAGTTTAATTGTATTTAAAAATAATAATTTTACAAGCAAGTGATTTACACATGATTCACAATGTATTAAAATGATAATTTAGAAATCAAATTTTGCAATGTGAATCAAAATATTTTATTGTAATGTGATAAAAAATAATTTAATTGGTAATTTTAAATAATTTTTTACTTCGTTAAATAAAACAGACATATTTTAATTTTAATCATTTTTGATTAATCCTTTTTTGTTATTTTGTAATGTTAAAAGTCTTAACACTGATTTCGATTGAATAAATTTTATTATTATTAATAATTTAGAAATGAAATTTTGCAATATGATTAAAGTGTATTTGAATCAAAATATTTTATTGTAATGTGATAAAAAATGAATTTAATTGGTAATTTTGAATAATTATTTTACTTCGTTAAGTTTACAGACATATTTTAGGTTTTAATCATTTTTGATTAATCCTTTTTTGTTATTTTGTAATGTTAAAAATCTTAACACTGATGTTGATTGAATAAATTTTATTATTACTAATAATTTAGAAATGAAATTTTGCAATGTGATTAAAATGTATTTGAATCAAAATATTTAAAAAGAAATATTCTAATGTGATAAAGAATGAATTTAATTGGTAATTAATATTTCAAAATGAATCACACTTAATTGTTAAATTCCTTAAATCACAGTTCACCCGCTATATTTTCACAAATTCGAGCGCGGTGCAAGAAAGGCAATATTGAATTTTTTGTTTGCTTTCATGAATAAATTTGGCGGCACTTGTTCATATAAACAAAAAAAATGAAGTACAGTAATACTTGCATATCTGTAAATACAGTGATACTTCAAAATCTATGATACTGTACAGTAATACTTGCATATCTGTAAATACAGTGATACTTCAAAATCCATGATATCATACAGTAATACTTACATATCTACAAGTACAGTAATACTTCAAAAATCTATGATACCATACAGTGATACCTTACATATCCGAATGTACTTGTACAATTTGTATTTAATGAAAAGTGACTGCATTTATTTTTATTTCTATTTCTTGTAAGAATTCATTATAAAAATTGTACAAAAGTCAGTCATGAAACATATTGAATGAAAACATTCAGGAAAAAAAATAATGAACATTTCGTTGATGACAATTGAGTTAAACGGCAAAAAATAATGAAACTATTTGACTTCTTTAATTTGCTATTTAACCCATTAATTGCCGCTGGTCAATTTTTCGACCAGTAACTTTGGAGCCGGATTTCTTCGAGAAGTTCACAAAATATTTTCTTCAAATTTTTGACTCATTAATGCTAACTTTGTATTTTTACAAACGCCTCTTTGAAGTCACTTTTCTCGTTCAAATCAAAAAATTTCTTTGGCAATCTGTTTTAGAATCTTAATTTAAGATGTTGCATGGTTTTTGAATTTAAACCAAAAAATTAAAAAATTATGAGCTAAACTTTAAGAAAAGTCGCATTTTTTTTTCACTCTCGTACAATGTTTCTGTATGTATTTGTGCAGGACTTATACGTATTTTGTTTTGGCTCTTCTGTATAGTTTTTATATGAAACTCAAAATTTCCATCGAAATGAAAAGTGATCACTATTACGCAAAGAACAAATTGTAGAAAAAATTTTGCTCTAAACTCAATATTTCTAGAAAAGGCGGTTAATGGGTTCAACGAGTTTGTTCATATTTGTAATTCCACTATATAAAGTTGTCACTATTTGAAATCGTCACTCGATAGAGATTCCATTACTTCAGAAAAGGGAAGCGATTCTAGAGTGAAGGTCTCACAAAAAAAAAAAAAAAAGGAGAAAGGGAAACACACACACAAACCAGATGATTCCTCTTTATGATTGTAAAAACTTTTAATTATTTTTACAGTAAAAAAGCATGGAGAGTTATCGTGAAGAGCAGATCAAAAATTTTGAAAGCTTGAACAGCTTTTATACGAATATAAAAAAAGATGGAAAAGACCGGAGAGGAAAATCCGGTTACTGGGCTACGAAAAGTACCCAGTTCCAAAGCATAAAAAATGCTATCAAATACTATCACGACTTAATAAGAGACATCCCGGGCGAGAAGCAGGATTACTTGGGCCGACATGCGATGGCCATGGAGGTCCTCAAGAAGGCTTCGGAGCTAATCGCTCAGGGATTGGAAGAAGAGGTCCAAGAAGAGGTCCAAGAAGAGGTCACAGAAGACCCAGAAGAGGTCGTATCTGAACAACCGGTGAAACAAGTCATAATGAGTAATGAACCAAAAGGGACTGTTAAAATATCTGATCCGAAACCGTCAACATCCACGTTCAATGACGATGACGAAATTACGGATGAAAAATGCAGGGAGTTTTTCTCTGAAGAACAAATGGAAAAACTTTATTTTAGCCTTCACCGCATAAGGTCCGAAAAACAAAAGGAGAACTTAAGATCCGAAACAAAGGGGAAGAAAGATGAAGACAACAAAAAACCCCTAAAAGAGAATAGGAAACAATCCAAAGGATCTAATCCTAATAAAAAAGGTGAGAAAGATGACGACGATGATGATCCTTCCAGCGATCCCTCTTCTTCTTCAGATGAAGAAGAAAATAAAAAAGGACACAAGAATAACACATACGAAAAGTTTGTAATATTTTGTAAAGAAGAGGTGGAACAACAATGTGACTTATCCGGTATAACGGCTGCAAAATTATTGGAGGCGATGTTTCCTATCTTAAGAACACTTCAAGGGGACTTAAGAAGAAAATATCAAAATTTATGCTCCAAAAAATCATTGCTGTCCCAGTCTCAAATAAAATATGCAGATGAATTGTATGACACAACCAAACAACTAATTCAAAAAACTTTATCACAAATATCAGAGAAAATGGATGTGAAGAGACAGTTGATGAAACTGCCAAACATCGAATTGATAAAATTCAATGGAGAACCTAAAAATTGGCTCCCATTCAAACAATTGTTTGAATCGGTGGTTCACAACAGAGATGATCTGTCAGATGCGGAAAAAATGTCGTATCTGAGATCAAATGTTTTAAATGAAGCGTGGGACGCCATAAAACATTTTAGATCGGATCTCAAGAACAACTACAAGAAGGCTTGGGATCTTTTGAATGAAAGATTTACGAACCAAAGGAAAATCATTAACGCCGAAATT
>LN483430.1:0-184777 GCA_900002565.1 Culicoides sonorensis
AAACCAAGATTGTTTAAATAAATTATAAAGTAAAACGGCATGTGCGGGTAAAATAAACACTGAACTGTCATTGACGAGTCAAATTTTTTTTTTTTGTCTACATATGATAAAGATTTTTTTTTGTTTTAATTAACAAGAAAGAAAGAGCTTTAAACTTTTATTAAAACAAAGTAAGTGATTAATTTACGAAAATAAAAAAAAATAAAAAATTATTAAAATGCAATGAAATTACAAAATGACACCTGAATAAATTTTTATTACTCGGAAATTGAATGAATTCATATGAAGAAAATTTTAGTCAGCATATATTATTATTTATTTATATTATTGTTGAAAAAAAGTCATAAATATTTAATGCTCTGTTTAAAATTTACCTTCACCATACTGTCTGGAAATTCAAAACCGTTTTGTTTACACAACTAACAGAAAAAATTTCCAAGAGACTGTTTGCTTTGATACAGATATATTAAATTATCTTTATTTTTTGTTTAATTTATCATAAACGAGAATTTTGTTAAAAGTGGTCTCAAATTGATTTCATGAGCGCATTTCTGGGGTAATTTGAAATCAGCAATAGTTTCAACATTAAACATGTAAAGAAAGATCAACCTTTAGTACTACAGCGCTACTCTAGCTATTATGCATGTTTTTCTTCAATCTCTTCATTCACTGAATATCTCAAACAAATTCATCAGACATGTTTCTCGTTAATTTTTTTCATAATAGACCTAATAACAAGAATTTCATATAAATAACGAAAATAGAATTGAACTGATTGAATCGTAGACTAAACAATAATATATTTATCTAGCAATTTCTCAATAATATTTGTTTTCTTATGTAATTCTTATAATAATAAATTTAATTGGATATGAATGTATTATGTCTGGATTTTTCTTTGCAAGAAAGATTTGTGTCCTATTCTACTATAGTGGGATCTTTAAAACTGGATAGGAGTTAAACTCGAGGAAAACTGTTAAAAGTAAAGAGGAGTGTACATAAGTTTAAGAAATGAAGCAAATTAAAGCCACAGAAGCAATTCAATTCCTTTCGTTTCATAATACCTTCCTGAAGAAATTTTTTTGACACGAGTAATTATAAATTTTTTTAATTAAAAATGCATTGAAATGATCTGAATTCATGAGAAATTATTTTTTCTCATTTTATATTAAACTTATTGTTACACTTGAACACAATTCGTATGTATACAAACTTTACTTACCATATCTGGTAGACGACGACGAATCATGTGATAACTTTTGATTAAAATCCGTTTGAGAATTGATAAAATTATTATTATTATTATTATTTGAATTTCCGGTTAAAATTTTATTCATTTCATTTGTGAAATCTCTTTGTTGATAATTATTTTCCTGGTTATTGTTATCATTTTTGAAATGTTGCAAATAATCATTGTATTTTTTTGCCTCTAATATTGAGGCATCATTAAAATATGCACTATGTAATCGATTATGTGAATTGGAATAACGTTGATGTTCACTATTTAAATTACTATTAACTAACTTGGTCTCATTTGAATTTTTATTTAAATACACATTTTCACTACTATTATAACTACTACTCGTATGAAAATTTGAATTTTCTTCTGTAATATTTGACTTTGATAAATTTCTTGAATTTCGTCTTCTACTTTTTTTTTCTTCAAAATAAACATTATTTTTCAATGGAATCTTATTAAATAATAATAAAGCTTTTGGTCGTTTTTGTATTCGTACATTTTCTGGTTTGTGTGTATTATAGATGTCCGGTGGTTTTTCCGACCAATTAATTATTTTCTTTATGAGAAATTGAGGTTGTGGTTGTTGTTGTTCGTGTTGATGATTATGATTATGTTGATTTACTTGATGATGATTGTTAGAACGGCCACTTGACGATACTTGTCTATTTGTAAGGGTATCTGTAAAAGAACTACTACTGTCACGTCGAGTTGACGTTGTTGCTGTTGAAAATGATGATGTCGAATATGTCAACTGTGGCACCGCGAGGGGGCTCGCCGACAGTAGCTGGGTCAGGAGCATTAAAATTAGCCCAATGGCTGTGTTGGCCCCCGCGGCACCTCTATCTGCATCAATGGGGGCCACAGCGTCTCAATAAATAGCACAAACACAACCACCAATGGGTTGCCCAGTGTTAAACTCAAACTCACGAATATGTTAACTTAATTTTTTTACAATGCTCACTTGAGTTATCAATTTAATTTCAATTATGTGAAAAATTTCAATTTAAAATCAAGAACTAAACCTTTTTGTCATCGCATTGGTGGTGCATAATCTGGATTTTTCCATAAATTGTTGAACATTCTTCTTAACCTTGTTATCATCATTTTCATCTTTTGAAAGTCATCGAATGGGACATTTCGCCGCTGTAAATATGAGTAGATATCTTTAAAGATAATCGTCTTCTCCACTTAAAAATTGACAAACTCCATGCTTTTTTTATTTTTTTTTAAATGACACTCGATTTCAATTCTGGATTAATAGTTATTAGTAAAAAAATCACTCCAAGCAAGGGATGTTAATAAAATTCAAAATAAAAACAACAGGGAGAAAGGTAAAAGTCCTTATTTGTACTCATTTTATCCTAAAATTAGGTTATTAACACTTGCATTCTCGTAAATAAATTGAATGCATAGTAATAAAAATGGCAATGCACTTCAATAAGAAGAATAACAACAACGTCTCGTCTCGGTTACTCAATACTAAACAATTTAGTTTACAACAGAACATAAGGTCACAGTGTAAAGGGCATGACACTCTCGTGTAATATTCTGTAGTAAAATGCATCATGGTATCTACTCACACACAAACACACACGAGACATTGCACATGTCAGTTGTCTACTTAATATCTGTGCTATTTCGATGCACATATTTTATTAACAAAAAAAAGGCACACACTTGAACCAGCATATCAACAATAATAATACAACTCACGAGACATTCATTAGTTCATTACTCTCACACATCTTGAATTCATTTTAAAAGATTATGAATTGTCTAGATATCTTAAAAAAAGGAAAAAAATAAAAGAAAGAAAATTTATAGTATATTTTTATTTAATTTTTTGCATCTTTAAACCTTTTCTCTTTTTAAATATAATAAAATAATAAGAAGAATAATAATTGTTCTATTTCTGATGAAGAAAAAAAAAGAAAATTTTTACAGATTTACTATTCACCGTTTATAATTTACTTTACAACACACTTAACATAACATCTTGAAGTGATATATTCTTAGAAAGAGCATGTGCGTTTTTTACTTAGAAGTTAAATTAATGAAAAAAAAATATAAAATTTGAAAATAAAAAATTATATTTCTACAGTGTAATATATAACATATAGATAGAGGTAATTTTAGTACATTTATTGTAATATGCTTGGATGTTTTGTCTGCGCTTTTCATTATTCATCGTTTAGACACTATACTAGTTGGCACATATCATATACAAATAAATATATGTAAATATGAATTTGTCTAACTCAAAACATCATCTCATCATTACATTTGAATTAAAATTGTATAAGTATTCGCTCTAGACATAATAATAATAATAATAAGAAGAAGAAGAAAAAAAACAAGAAAAACTTTTCTTTCTACACATTAAACACTGATTTTTGTATGATGAAGAAGAAAATTTGTTGTTTATGTGTTTAGGGCACATTTACACTCGGTATTTTTCTTTTAAATTATTTATATACATTTATGTGAACTATTTCTTATATTAATGAAATACGTGCTAATTTTAGATTTTTTAAATATACATATGATTATAAAACATTACAAATTCAAAGGGATTCTTTCTAAATATATTATTATTATTTTGTAAAAAGAAGAAGAACAAAAAAATGGAAAGAAAATTTTTCAATATATTTGATAATTTACTTTGGGAAAATTTTCAAATTTTCTGTTCTTTCACTATAAAAAAGTAGAGAAAATTAAAAATCCTTAATTTTGGGAATTTTTTAAATTTATTTACTAGTTTGTCTATGTTTTTTTAATGGAATGTGGATCTCAAGCGGTGAATATGAAGGCTAGACAAGATTCTTTGTGAACTAATTGCAATACACTGTTGAATTATGAGGCCATTGAACACTCTTAGTTTTTTTTCATTTCTTCATTCATTAATTTTTTTAAAATTTAAAATAATTTTGCACAAAAAATGCAGTGTTTAAGCTCCTACATACAGCAGGATGGCAAAAGTGACCCTGTCCTCCTCTTCTCAATAAAGATATTCAGTTTTTGCTGATATTGCGGGAACCTAGAATCCACAGTTTAACTTAGAACTGGTTCTGAAAAATTAATCAAGGGTCGGCGTTGTATGATTTTTCAAACGAAACAATTTACAAGATCTGAATCTTCTTTATGGATAGCTCTGACTTCAAATGATGCTGGTAGTATGATAGAGTATCTGTTAATTTTCGTAGATCAAACACAAACTTTAAGGTAAGGCTTTGAATTATCTGAAGAGGCTTCACATGAGTTTTGTATGTGTTAATCAAAATGAAACAAATATATGATTAATGACTGCATATCAGAAAGTTGTATTCGTGTTTCAGGGTTTCTTGGGGCAAAATTTATTATTATAATTTGTATAAGGCAGTAAAAACGCTTCATGTAACTCAGTTCAGTACCTCAATGTGGCTCCAGTAAGTTAATTACCCTCCGTCTTAAAATCAAAATCATGCCGAAATTACCGTGATCATGATATTTTAATACAAAAGAATGAAAAACTGTTGAGTTACTTATACAATGATTTCAGAAGACAGTTTGACAAAAAAATGAAACTCATATTAGTCATCAAATTTTAAGTAGTTTTTTTAAGTAAAGAAACGTAAAAAAAATTAACCAAACCATCACATAAATTTTGAATTTTATTCGTTAACACACCAATATTAAATCCATTAAATGACACGCCTAGCATTCGTTCTTCAACTGATCCACGTAATTTTAATTCTTACAATCTACAGTATTTTTTTTTTAAATTATTTAAATATTCATATTAATAAATATAAAAATAACAGAAGAAGGTTAAAAAAAATGTATTTCAATATAAAAACAAAATAATAAAAATAATAATGTGCAACAAACTTCCAGACTTAATGGCTATTATTATTATAGTGAATGCATTTTTTATTAGTAATATTATATTATTATCATCAATGTTCTTGTTATTTTTTTATTTAACTGAACAAAATAAATGTCTGATTAAGCATATTAATACCAGTGTATACTATCTCGACATCTGACATTGTAAAAAAATGCCATTATATCAATAAAAGAATAATAACGTTATCATTTTAGGTTATTTTTTGTTGTTGTTCTTGTTCTTATATTTAAAAATAAAAAAATAAATTTATTATATGTCCAGCAGATTTGATCATGGAAAAAAATAACAGCCGATCATCAAATTTTAAAGTTAAAATAATATGTAAATAAACTTTTGTTGATATAAATCATTAAAAAATTAATGATCAGTTTATTTGCACGTGAATTTATTCTAAAACCGACAAGTATTCCGTTTTTCCATGGAAAGAACATCGACAAAAAGTATCATTGATAAGAAACATATCATCGTTTTATATTTGATTTGGTCTCTGTACAAGACAAAGTTTCATATTTATTCTATTATCAGTTATAAATATCAAGTGAACAAGTGAAACCACTTATTAGTTCATAGAAAAGTTCATTATTGTACATGATTTTGATGTCTGTCTGTAAAAAATTCCTCATTTTCTGCTATCTGTAGTTATTTATTTAATCTAGTCTTGTACTTATATGAAGATATAGACGACGGTCTTTTTATTTATAATTTTTTTTCGTTGTTGTTTATATAAATGATAAGAATTTAATAATTATCCATATATGTTTTAATGTACTGTCTGACTGGCCGTTATATGTAATTGAAGTTATTGAAGTCATCGTTGTTTTCATCGAAGATAATAAATTGCGTTTGAAAAAAACATGAGTCAACCTTCAAGATTGAATTTCCTTTGAAACTTATACAGATTATTCTCAAATTTATTGAACTTTAAAAAACTTCTCTCGTGAATGTTAATAAAAGCATCGATTGAGCTTCATTCAACAAAATCCTTTGTGACATAATTTTCTTTCTACCTGATTTATCTAAGATATTTTCTAATTTCAATCTGGGTACCACAAATAAAGAATCAAAAACGATCATACTGATAAATACTAGTCCAGTGATTAATATCTATCATAATATCAATAAATAATTAATACCAATCTCAAGGTTTGAAAACGATACACTGCAAAAATTATTTCACTTTGTATTTGATTGTCTCGAATAACTAAGGTTTAGGCTTTAGGATAAATGTTTGGAGCTTAAATTTAAATAGTTTTCTTTCTTTTCAAACCAAAACACAGAGAATGTTCATTTATTTTTTATTTTCCATTGCAAGACTTATTTATATGACCAACGCATCACCATAAAACATTAAAAAATATTCCAAATTTGAACATTGTTAAATCGTTATCCGGATCATGAAAGTTCAATAACACGAATTCTCTTCAAAATACGTTGTTCAATTATTCTTTTCCTCATATAATTTTTTGTCTTTCATAATAAACACACATATTTTTTAAATTTCAACTCCAGACTGATCAATTTTGTGTCAGAACAGTCAAAAATTTCTCTTTATGCATTTATATTATAAAGTTAAAAATTAAATTTTTATTGCATGAAATGTATAACATTGTTAAATTTTTTATGTTATTACAGTGTATGGCCGTGTACATTATTTTTATGAAAGAAGGACAATCAACTTACAAGGGAAGCTTACTCAGTATTTCATGTTAAACTGAATAAAATAAAATAGAGTGCGCAACAAGTTTTATTTGGACATGTAAAAGGTCTCCTTGTCTTTTTTTTTATTTGTTTGTTTCATTCCATTTTTTAAAAATAAAAATACCTCTCTATATTGCACTTACATTAAAGTGTCGCGGATTTTGAATGTGCTTTGTGCGCATGCAATTCAATTTTTTTTTGCACCTTGCATATTACGATGGCTTAAAGCAATTTTGCAGTGAAAAAAAACGAATATCACAAAAGCATACAAGAAAGAACCAGAGAACAGGGTGAATGATAACAGACAAAAATAATAAAAAAAAAACATCGAGTGCATAATAAACTGTATGATGTTTCAAAAAAAAGACAAAAAAAAGAAGAAAGAGAGAACCTGAATTTAATAAAGAGTATGAAACATTTTCGTCCAGAATACAAAGTTAACACAAATTTAAATTGAAGAAAAAATATCAATTTATTCTGTACTTCAAAAAATTACTAGAGGATACTTTAATCTGATATGCAATGTACTTTCAAATTGAATAAGTTTCTGCATCATCGTCTTAAATGCATTCAAAACTTATTTACAAAAACGTCGAGATTGCCAATGTACACATTGAATGATTTATTGAATTTCCAAGTCAAATGACATAAATATTTAAATCACTATGAAGAAGTTTTGTATCATATGCAAATGATAATGCGAATTAATTTGAATGCAATAAAATAAAAACAAAATCTCGATCTAATACAAAATAAAGATCTGTCAAGAAATGAACAACTGTTACTTTGAATGGAATCCTTTTACTGCACATAATAGGTGAGACAATGAGACATGCAGTTCAAATATCATCACTTTATCATCATTAAATTGTAAGGCAAGAAAAAATAGTTTAAGATTTACTGAGGAATTTTGTACACGCATGCGTACAGGTTCAAGGTCAAAGGTTAGATCGTTGTGTGTAGTCATATGCCATACATCAACTGCATTTTAACCATTTTGCATGAAAAAGATAAAGTTTATACAGTATAATGTTCACTTGGAATTTATAAGTTGATGTCTCATATTCAATGTATGCAATTTTTTGTTTTATTATATCTTGAAATACTTATAATATGAATTGCTGAAAATTTTATACGAATGTGTAAAAGAATAGAATCTTATTTTTAAATCATGCATTATTTCGTTCATATAAGGATAATTTGTTTTAAAAAATAAAATTAATAAAAACTTCCAGACACGGTCAAACTTAGAACTGAGTACTCGAGACTAATTAAATACAGGGTGATTCTTTCTGGTGATCTTTTTTGCACTTTATCGCAATTTATTGCACCCGAAAATCGCGCTTCCCTGCTCTTCTTTACTTTTTTTTACACTTTTCTGGTCTTTTTGACGCTCATCATTACATCATTTTATTGAGAAATTAGCAATCTTAATAAATGAAGTAAACGAATGGAGTTAAAGAGACAGAGTTTAAAATCGTTCAAAAATGAAAATCAATGGCATATTTTTAGTTGAACTAAGATTAATGTCTAGGATATCTTAATTCAAAGTGACACATGTAATAAACATGAGTATAGTGAACATTCTGGTTACAATTCTAAGCTTAATACGATTTAATTGGAAATAAGTGAAGAGATCAGATATTTTGCTTAAGGGATCCTCTATGTAAATGTAATCGCTGTCATGTGAGTTACTAACGATAAAAAAAGAAAGATCTTCTTATCGTGTTTGGCTTTTAGTTTAAATGTATTGATCTTTTTAAGATTGTTGAAGACTCGCATTTTATTAGCATCCAAACCGTAGCTTATTTTATGTTAGAGATTTGAATGTATCACATTTAGTGTAGTTCGTCGATGGTCACCAATAATAAAATGCGGGCGATCAAATGAATGTTCATCATCTAAAAGTTTTTTTTTTGATTTTGGAAAATATACACTAACAGAAAATGGGTTAATACGAATTAATTGAATTCCTTTAAATGTCGATTTATTAAAGTTTAAGTTTGTATTATTAAAAGGGTAAAGGGATTCATTCAATCGGCTTTAAAAATACTTAAATCATTTTCATTTAAATTTATTATTAATAAAATAAATAAAATCACTTCAAACACGTTAAAATTTTGTTTCAACATTATTGTTATTATTATAAACAATATGAAATCACAGATTGTCTTTTTTTCTGTAACGTACACAACAAAAAAAAACTAAGAAAAAAAATAAAAATAAAACTATAGAGACAAGAAAATATTTTGTACTTACATCTTATATATTATTATTGTTGAAAAACAGCGTGTTGCTACTAAACTATATAATAATAAAATGTAATATTTTTTATATATCTATATAAATAACGTAAACTATGAAGATTCTTTGAATGGTTGACTGGTTGCTGTACTGCTGCTGCTGGTTATTTTTTTTCTTATTTCATTTCATTTCATCAGTGTGTGATATTTTCGCGCATTAATTTCATCTCATATTATGATTATATGTAATTAAATTGGACTAACGTTAACTTTTCCTCTTCTTCTCATTTAGATTACTCGAAAAAAACTCCTCAATCCAGACTTCAATTGTAATTGTTGTATTTTGATTCACAGTCACAATAGTCAAATGTTTTATTTAATTTTTTTATTGTTATCAGTAAAATGTTTCTTTGATTATAAATTTATTTATAAATTATATTGTGTATTGTCTATTTCATTAATATACAATTTCAACATTTCAAAGTTCAATATTTCATTCACTATCAACTTTTTTTTTCAAATGGAAAATATTGAAATTTTTGCAATTCTTTTTATTTTATTTTATACTTTTTTTTGTGTTTATTTGTTGTAACTTGTTATTGAAGACACATTTAAAATATATATTGTGGATGTTGTGTCTTTTTTTACATGAAAATTGTTTAAAACTTCGCCATTTTAATCATCTTGGTGTCACCAACACAAATGTACATAAAAAAAAACTTATTTTTATTATTTTTTTACAATAATTTTCTATTTTTTGTCTCTTTGGTGAACTGTATAGTGTACTTTTTTTATATATATATAAATAAATATACAATTATATATATTTTTTTTTTATCTTTTTGTAGTATTTCTGCTAAAGTGAACGAAGGAAGTACAAAATATTTTTAAACGGCATGAAATTGAAAAAAACTAAATCAATATTATTTACTTTTGTTAAAATTAATAACGTTTTTTATTATAATTCATTTAATGTTGAATTATAACTTTTTTTTCTAACTAAGTTTCATTCATTTAAAAATTTTATTATTTATAAATATATTTAAATGTGTGTTACATGAGAGGAAAATAAAATTTAAAACTTTAATTCTTTTCACTATTTTTAAAAATTCATTTAAATATATAAATATTATATTTTTTTTAAATTTTTTAAGTCATTTCACTACGAGTGTCAGTGTAAAACTGAATATTAAAAGAAAATCCATTCTTAAACGTCAAATATACACATATATTTTGTCTGTCTGTTGATTTTGCGCCTCTCATACAATCACGTCACTGTCTTTTTTGTATGTGAATTGTAAAGATTACGATTCCGATTTTAATAAACAACTCTATTACATTTATTTTATTTTTTTTTTAAATTCTATTACAAATAACATTTAATTATTATATTTATGTATGATTAAGTGTGTGTATTTATGTTGCAACAACATTATTTTAAATCACATTAACTTTTATATTTTCTTTACACTGTCTTTTTTAAATGTCTAATGTTTTATTTCAATTGAATTTCATATAAATTAAGTTCATTTATCAACATTAAACATCATTATAATAATTTTTAGTAATAACATTGAAACTACACAACATAATATTTTGCGGTATTTTTTTAAGGTTTATTTTTTATATATATATTTTTTTATACTAAAGTTCAATCAGTAAATTTTATAGGATATTGTTTAAATTTTGTCTTATCATCACCAATTTTGTAAATTTTATTATTTTTTTTATATTAAATTTTAACATTTATATATCGATATATAGAATGTATACAACATATGCTTACATATAATTCACATAAAGAGTATATATTATATTCCTCATCATTTAATATATATATAAAAAAAGATCGCGTTGTTGTAGAAATGGAAAAAATATGGTTTAATTATTACACTTTATTTCTACATTTTCTATTCACTGTTATCAATAAATGCTTTAACACATATTTAATCTTAAATTTAAGTTTAAATTTTTGTTATTAAGTGAATGGGTCGACGTTCTTTTTTGCAATTATTATTTCGTCCATTATTTTAGTTTTTTTTACTTCCAAGCTTGGCAAATGTAGTACTAGATTTAAGGTTGAAAGGCAGCACTGAAAATGTGCATTCGATGTGAATATTGTTCAAGTGTGTGTCGTTTTTTGGTATTATTTGAAGAATGAAATCCAATTGGAAAGTGGGAAAATTTAATTTTTTTGAGATTGAGATTTTTGATTTTTTTTTTATGTGGTAATATAAATATTCACCATTTTACTTTGAATGATGTTTCATTTGGGTAGATTATATGTCAAAAGTGAAATTAATTAGAAAATTAAGGCTTGATTTTAAAAATCATTCGAAATTTCATTGAAAATATATCTGAATTATTAAGAAAATACAGAATTAGAGAGCCTTAGTTTTATCTTGTGATCGCCTCCTATATCTTGAATTCAATTCTATTCTTGAGTTACCGGAAAATAGGACATTTGCGTTTGGAAAATTTCATAAGAGCTTTTTTCTTAAGCTTTGACTCGTTATTTTCGAAACTTTTGTCTAACTTACTTTGTTTGTTAACTTTGTATGAGAAAGTTTTAAAGTTTTTTAATTTTAGTGATGGTCTATGTCACTTTTCATTCAAATTTTCTAATCGCTCTTGGTTGTTTTCAAAATTTTATTGCTTGTGTTTAAACTCATCTACGCTAATCGTTAACCGTTTTTAATAAATTAAAATCAAAATTGACTAACAAATATGTTAGTAACTAATGTTTTAAACCAAGTTAGTACAAAATTACAGTTGTCTAAGTATTTCGGATGCATCCATGAAAAAATCTAAATTCTGCATCAGCATTCATCATCACCTTAAAGTTTTTACATAACGTTCATGCAATAACAAAATGGTTTAAAACACCATCTAATTCAAATTTTTATTCTTAATTTGCATTGTGTAATCTATCATGTGTAACATTCCAAAAATTTCATATATGCTATACATCAATATACATATATATATACTCAAAAGCACCAACTCCTGTTGCAATTTTGTCCTTTTTCGTTTAATACACACATATTCACATATTTGACGAACATTTTCATAGAAAATTCTCATACAATTTGTGGAATGGATAGAATTTGAATATACACATATAAAAACACGAGAGCTTTATGTCTAGCCCAGTCTAGCCGAAGTCTAGACTACTAATTTTTATATACTGTATAAAATAGATAGCCAATTTTATATACGTACATCTCAAATACTTTTTGTGCATTACTTGTAACTCTAAAAAATTTGCAAGATAATATATGAATTTGGTGTAAATTATATCTAGATGAATAAATGTAATAAGAGTTTTGAGGTTTAAATGAATTCTTATTTCGTAAACTATCATGGCCTGTAGTCTATTTCAATTTAAATAACTCTTTTTATTACACAAAAACCCAGAAAGTATGCAATGTACATTGAATTGTATACTTTTTAACCGAAATATTCATATAATAACTCTTTCTTTTCGTAATTTATCAGAATTTTATATAAAAATTTACAAAAAAAAAATACTTCAATTGCACACTTACATTTTTTTGTCTGATTTCTTTGAAACAAACACGTTTTTAAAATAACGCATGCAATGTACATTACATTATATTGACATTTTATAACAAAACACAAAAAAAAATTATGGTGACGTAATTGTGTCTAGACTAGTGATGAGCATATACCCTTTATTTTTATATTTGTAATGATTTTACAATTGAAGGATTTTAATTTTTATTCATATTAATTTCAACTCAAACCATTTCGTATTCTTAATAAAATTTTGTTATTCTTATGATATGTCAAAATATATCAAAAAACCCAAAAGTTGATTAGTCAACATTCATCTGATTTGTTTGTTAGTATTCATTAGAACTTGATTCGAAACAATCAGATAAAATCTTATTTCATTATGAAGATTTTTTGTTTATTTATTTTTATTTTTTATTACTTCAACATTGGTAAAAAATTATTTTTTTTTTGCTTATTTATATTAAATTTATGATTAAAATCTAACTTTAAGGATTTCATGAAGTACAAAGTCAAGCAGCTGTTCCAATCCCATTCACAAATGAACAGTTAACTTGTATTCGAAACTGCCCAAGAATCACAAATTACAATCCAATTTGTGGCTCAGATGGATTTTTGTATGAAAATCAGGGTCACCTCAATTGTGCTCAACGATGCAATCACAGTACGAATTATAATGATCATTTAACTAAATTAAAATCAGATTTATTTGTTTTTTTTTCATCAGATGTTCAAGCTGTACGAGGTGGAAGATGTGCTCCATTTTTAAACTCACCTAATCAAAGTGGTTAAATTGAAAATCATAAGAAAACTATACAGCGAATTAAAAAAACCTTATCAAAGATGTTACGTACTTCATGTTGCTTAAAATTATTTTTAAATTATTCTAAAACAAATCAAATATAAATCAAGTTATGAAATAAACCTGTTTTATTATTGTGAATTTGAGACAAAGTTTATATTTGCATAAAACTTTTAAATATCATCCGTGTAAATTTGATGTGTTTAAAATTTTAAAATTCGAGGCGTTCCAAAAGAAATTCAAAGAAAAAAATTATAATGTTATGAATTTCGATAGTAACTCAATTTAAGGCTAGAGAAACTGAACCTTATCTTTTGCTCATTCAAAATTTAATATTTTTAAGGTAGAAATAAACTTTTTATTCGAACAGAAAGCACGTAAAAAACTCTCAATGAAAAAAAATAATCTGTCATAAAAAAACCACAGATTTTGTGCTTATCATTTAAAATGATTAACATACCGGTTCTCTGTGATGCTCTTTGGATTTTCCTACGATTGTTTTACTCAAGAACTGTTACATTATATTGAATGCAAATTCCGGTCTTTCATCGTCTGTGATGTAAATAATATTTTTGATTGTGAATTGATCAGCTGTTTTTTTTTAATATTTGTATTTATCAAAATAGTTATTTGTTTAAACCTCACATTAAAGTGAATTCAATTTAAAAACAATGAGAGCAGCAAAAGACCATTTTATTTTTATTACTGATAGTCTTCAGTTCAATTATTATCATTATGTTTTTAATTTTATTTTGTTATTCTCATTTTTTTTTTATAAATTCACTCATTCTTACACCGTATTCATTCAGTACATCGCTGACACTTGAAAATAAAAGTTACTTTTTCTAAAGCAATAAAAACAAAAATTAAAATCATGAGAAGTAATCTACTGATTTTGCTACAAATTGGTAATAAATTAATTCATTTAACGATTTATAACGCACATCATGCATAAGGAATATTTTAAATTTATTTTAAAGGAATTTTTTGTGCTGTGAGCTCACGTACTGTTAAGCGTCAAGTACCCCAAAACCCAAATCAGGCGAACAACCAAGGATTTTATCCGGGTTTCAATAATAACCCATTTTTCAACAATCCATTTCAATTTCCATTTGGACAGGGAAATCCTGCAGGACCACAAATACAAAATACTGGTAATCAACAGCCGGTAAATTGTCAACAAGCATGGAATCCCTTTTTATGTCAAGGACAACCTCCTGTTCAAAATCCATTTAATTTTGGCGTGTTTAATCCTTTCGGTTCGGTTCAAGGTCCTCCCGTACAACAACAAACACCTGTTCAACAGCCACCCGTGCAACAACAAACACCTGTTCAACAGCCTCCTGTGCAGCAACAAGAACCCGTGTATGTAGAACAGACGCAACCAAATCAAGACGGACAAGTAACACAACAAGATACTTCCGATTCTGAACCTGAGATAGATCAAAATTTGATCAATGATATTTTTAACACAAATGAGAATCAATAAAATACATATATTTGACTGTGACATCTAATAAACTTATTTGGGTATAATTTGAAAAATTAATAATTAATCGTGTCATTTAAACCATCCATTATTTCATGAGAGGTATTAATATCAGTTGATGTTGGCTCAATTATGAATACTTCATTTTGAGTGCTAGTTTCAAGTCCGATTGTTGTAAACTCCATTGTTTTAGTTTCAATTTGAATTGTTGTCAGTTCTTCTGTTGTGACGCTGATTACACTTTCAGTAGAAAAAGTACTATTTGTCGAATTCAAACCCATTTTCTCTTCCTCATAATAATAATAATCATCATAATTGTAATAATAACTGCTATAATAATCATAGTAATAGTCATTTTTCCTTACTTTTTCTTGCAATGATTGTCTACTTGGAAATTCGTAGTAATAAAAATCATCATCATCATAGACCACAGGTGTAACAGGACACTTATACATAAAATCACAATCTTTGCATGAACATGTAAAATTTCTATCATACTGAGCAATTCCAAAGTTACTGGTTGTAGCTGATGATCCATTTAACATCATAAGTGCTTCATCAAAGTAAGACGATTCATAACTAGAAATCTCTTTGCTTGGATATAAAATCCACGTACCTTCATCATGTTGTTCTCCTGAATTTATTTCACGACATCCATACAATACAACAAAACCCTTTTCAGATATTTTAAGGCTAATTTTAAAATCAGCTAGTTTTTCGGGACATTGAATTTGTAATCCCAATCCAAATGCTTTAATTTGATTTCCTTCACTTTGTGATGATTCCAATGAAACAGGTAGACATCTGGTGACACTGAAGAATGGAAAATATCCATATTCCCGGTCATATCTTGGCTCACATACTAATTTTACATTGATAATTGTTGGTGATGTTAGTGAACAATCAATTTGGTACGTTAGACAATCAACTGAATCATAAGGACTTGAAAATATGTTTAATGTTGTCATATCAACAGGTAAATGTGCCATTACTTTAAATTGATTCGTTTTGAGATGCTTGGAACATTCAAAATTTTCGGTGCTTTGAATATTGGGACAGGAGCCATCGAAAATAACAGCTTGAGTTAAGAATATTTGACAAATTATTAAAATTGGTATAAAATATTTTATCATTTTTATTTATGTATTTTCAATTCAATTTCCACAAAGATTGTACTTCTGAATCACTTGAACAGGATATTTTATAAGATTAACAGTAATATGAAAATAATTGAGGAAAATTGAGTTCTTTAATCGATATTTAATGAATTCAATGCATCATTATCAAATTTTATTTCTTTTATTCAGACTTTCAATACAATAACATTTCATACTATGACCTATAACGTCATGTAATTGCATAATTTGTTAATTAAAATTTATGTTTCACGACAACCTGGAGTGTTATCACAAACTACTGGCACAAAAGGTTCACATGATCCAATCTGTTGGAAACTAACATCTAAAAATCAGATAAAAGTAGATTAGAAGCAATATTTTTATTTTAAGCATTATTTGACTTACTTGCTCCACATCGATTTGCACAATTCAATCTCTGCATATTATAATAAGTCATACCGTCTGTTCCACAAACTGGATTATATTCATTTGTGCTTAAACAGTTATTTAAACAACGATAATACTGAGGTGAAATTTGGGGTTGTACGTCTGGAAGTTGACGAGGTGGTTGTTGTGTTGAAGATGGTCTGATATTTCTGAAGAACGGTTGACTCCCTTGGTTGAATGACTGTTGATTGAAATTTGTAAAAGACTCGTCGGTGAATTGATTGAAATCTTGTTGACGGTCTCTTGGACGTTGGTTCCATTGATTCACTGACTGTTGATTAAAATTTGGTTGATCAATAAACGATTGATCTGAAATTTTTTTTTGTTGTGGTCGACGATTTTTTCTAAAAGAAAATTGACGACGTCTTGGTTTTTGAATTAAAGGCTGTTCATTAAAATTTGAAAATTGACGTTGATTTTGTCTAAATAACAATTTTTCATAAGTATCAGGATAAATAAATGTGTTTTCATTTATACGTGGAGCCCTTTGTCGATTAAAATTATTATAATCGTTATATTGTTTTCCAATTCTATTATGATTTCCGTTCAAGTTGTTTCTTGAATCTTAAAATAAATATTTATTTTTAATCATAATAAAAATAAACAACACCATTATTATATTACCTAATTTTCCCCAATTATTCCTAATTTCAACGGTATTTTCTTCACTTTTCAATGTGCTTTTAGGCAATTTTATGTTTCGATTGGACGCTCTTTCTGCTCCAACTATTGGATCACCACTAACATAAGCTAAAGTTGAACAATAATAAAAATTAATAAATATTAATTTGAATTAATTAATTAAATATTTTTGTTATTTTGATTTTTAAGATAACTAACCACTTGTCAAGATGTAACAATAAATGAATATTAAAACACTTTTCATTTTTATTTGTTAACAATAACTGAATATTAAAAAAAAAAATTAAAGCAGAAATAAAAATGCTGAGTCAATGTTTTGGTTGGAGAAGCGGTTAAGAAAGAACTAACCAAAGATTGATAAAATACATCTTTTTATATAAGATTCAAAAAAACTAAAGAAAAAATTAAATGAGTCATTTATCGCAGTGATGTTCTTTTAATTTCAGTATTCTCTCGTTATTTAAGCAAACAAAAGATTAAAATTATGTCCAAATCCAGTGTGAAGGCAAAATTTCCTATGGACAATTATCAATTAGACACGTTTTAAAGGTTGTTCACCTGCATTTTACATCCTTTAAATCAAAAAAAGTTATTTAAATCTTATTTTTCTGTTTGATAAAAAAAAATGGAGACAATAGTAAAAATTAGCTGATTATGAAATGAGATAAAAGCCAATCCTATCAGATTAACCACAAGAATGAATAATTGTTAATGTTTTTTTTATTGGTAAATTCAGCTATTATTTAATAGTTAAAAAGTATATGGAAATATACTTCTAGATTGTTAGGATAGGTTATTCATTTTTTTTTGCTTGACATAAAAGAGCATGACTTTGCATTATTTAATTTATTTGATAGATCGCTAGATAACTCTTTGCAGGAATCTAAAATGTTTAACTATTTCATAAAGTCCACATTTTTTTTTTATATATGATCCTCGTAATGTATGAACCTAGAAATTTTAAAAGAACTATGTTGATTGATTATGATACATTCTGCTCAGATTAACTTTTAATTATTTTTTTAATCGACAGAATAACCCTAACAAAAATAGTAATCGAAAGTAAATATAAACATATCATTGAGAGTAAAAAATTTCACTTAAACTCTTGTTGTTAAAATTTGGATAGCTATCATAATAAATTTAGTTTATATTATATATTATTCAAATATAAACATTATAAAAATTTCATAAATCACCGATGTATGAACAATTATATTTGGTAATGACTTAAAAGGATCTTTCACTTCAAACTACATCAACGTGTCAAAAATATAAGAGAAAAAAAATTAAGTAGTTTAATACTATTTTGTTGTGTTTTTTTCGTTTTTTAAATCTATTAACATTAATTTTTTGGTTGTGATCTGGAGTAATAACTGTTATTATAATACATATATTTTTATATTACTTGCTTTGTTAGTTTTTCAAGTAATTTTCATTTAGTCGATCTTTGAAAGCGGAAGAATTAACAAGTAAATTTCTTTGAGTGCTCACGATAAATTTAATTGTTAATAATCTCTATTTTATGATAAAAAACAAATTAAATTTAACAATGAAATTTGAAGCTCCATAAATAAAACTGAAAAAAACTTTGATAATTTGATATAAACTGTAACTAAGAAAAAATTACTAAACAAAATTTAAGTTAAAAAAAAATAAAAAAAAGTTTAAAAAATGATACAATTATTAGTTTTGTTCTTAATTAGTGGGACAGTTTTATGTTCTGAAGAATCGCTTCCATCTAAAATGAATAAAACAATATTTATTGCTGATAAAAATCCAAGGAGAAGTAGCAGTTCTGGAGGTGGTCATGTTCCTTTATTTATCATACGACCAATGTCGTCTCATAAAATAAAGGCAATTTTACCTCCGCATCATTATAAGGCCTATACTTCAAATGTGCATGGTTTACCAGGTATTTTTTTTTTTTTAAACTTGTTTGATGGTTTCAGATATATTAAAAATTTTACTAGAATACACTGTGAAAGATAAAGACGTAATTACTTTGGAACGACTTCTTCCGATGCTAGGAATTTATCCTAATAAAATAATTTACAAGAATCCTGAATATGAAACAGCACCAAAAGTCCAACATATATATTTGCCCGTACCTAAAGAGCCTGTTTATCATCACAATAATTATCATCACATTTCAACAAAACCAACTTATGTTGATTATAATTATCATTACTCTCCTCATCGAACTCTAATGCATACAAGCATATCAGGCTCCAGTGATATTGGATTGAAAAACATAAGTCCGTATAATTCAAATCCTCCAGCTGTCTATTATGCTCCAGCTAAGGGTTCTGGACATCATACAATTACAAGTCCGGTTCATATCAAAGAAGACTATGTCCCAAAAATTCCTCCAACTAAAGAATCTTTCATACCAATTCAGTCTCATCCTCATACGATTTCACATCACCCACAACCTTATGTCCATCAACATGTAACTCCAACACCAATTCTCAAGTATTTGACACCAGATCACTTTGTACCAATACATCCAACAATACCCACAATTCCAAATCATCACATTCATTCATTTGATCACCATAACAAACCTCATCTACATTTTTATAGTGCACATGATCATAGTGAAGAACATTCCGATAACCATTTGGGAGATCATCATGAACATCATGATCTAGGACCTCATTTAGCTGCTGATGTATCGGACGAAAATGAACATGAACATTATCACATTGGAACACATCCAGCTGAACAACAACATTCAGATACAGTTCATCATCAAATTCAAGCAAAACAATACACACCTCCGTTACAACATCCAATTTTCCAACAAAAACCACATTTTCTCTATCAGTCACATTACAAAGTGTTACCTTTAGTCCACAATAATAACAACATACCCAAAGCAAAGCCTGATATCAAGTTCAGATCGGAATTGGGAGCAACAAAACCTTTGGTAGTTAAACCTTATCCAAATAATCTTTATTATCCTTTAAGTCCTCCTTCTTATATACGAAAGGATCCTAATGTGAAACCTGTGGTTGAGCAGGCTGTCGAAGAAAGTCTTAGACGACATCAAACAACAAAACTTTCTAAAACTGATCAACAAAATACAACAAATAATACAGCAAACAATCCTAATACAGATGAAACCCAATTCAAACCAATGATTATGCAAAAAACTGAAACAAGTACATCAGAGAGACCCGTAAATGCTGGAAGTGCATACACAATGATGTCCAATAAGTGTGAGGAAAAATGCAATGCTGAAACAAAAATGAAGGATGAAAATAGTGAAACGATTTGTGGTACAGATGGAAAAATGTATGCAACAAAGTCACAATTTATATGTGCTCAAAAATGTGGACAGAAAGGTAATCAATCATACTTTTTATAATAAATTCATAATTAAATATTAATTTTGTTTATAATTTTCCAGAATTACAACCACAACCATTGAACAAATGCAAGTCTGATGGAAAATCATAGTCATAGTTTATATAAAAAATTGAAAAAAATGTCTTTGAACACTATAAAATTGTTTGTAAGAGTGTCAAGTGAAACGAACCAAAAAATTTATTAATTATATGAAATGAGATTTTCGGTTAAAAAAATGTAAAGTGAAACTTACATGTATAATAAGCCTTGAACTGTACTGGAATTTATTAGATATATTTACAAGATAAGAAATTACATACTTATATCATAAAGTTATGCTTGCTTATATAAAAAGTAAAATTTATGGAGTTTAATAAAATAAAAGAAAATGATCAATTATTTAGAGAGAATATTTTCTAAACATTTTAAAAATTTAAATGATATTCAAAATATTACAGGCCTAGAAATTGGGCTGAATGTTCGAATGTCTTTTACAAATGCTTAAATTTGAATGAAAATTAATTCAAAAATGAAAAAAAATTGTCATCATTTTTAAATGCAAATATCGGTCTTAGTTGTAGTTGGTTCTTCCATGTGACCAAATTCAGCTCACTCTTCTCCATTCAATTGCCACATTTTCCCGGTTGTCATACATTTTGTTTGCTCATATTCCTTTATTGGTGCACTTAATATTAAATAATTCAATTTTACAGACTTTTTATAATCCTTTACTACTTTGTTCTAAGGTCATCCATAACTCCAAAATGGTTCATGGGAGAAACTTTTTATGTATAAAGAGGTGCTCAGGAGAATTTATCTTTAATGTATCTATCTCATGGGAGTTCGAATTGTGCTCCAGAATCTGATATGACACAATACCGTAGAAAAAAATTTTTTTTGAGTAATTTTGAGAGCAGCTTTTGATGTTTAACTTTATCTTATCATCTTTATCTTTGGTTCAGAAATGGGGCTCAGGAATGGGGCCTGAAAATGGTAGAAAAATGTTAATTCTTCTTTTTATTGGTTCTAAGTCTTACATATTCGAATCGAAATTTACCTTAGTAAACTGTTCAGTTCTAAACACCTTTTCAAGTATGATTTGTAACTAAATATCAACAGACAAAATTTTCAAATGCATGAGTTACATTAATTTTCGAACACTCATTTTTACATACAACATTCTATTTCGAAATCCCACTACTATGCAATAAACCCTAACAAACACAAATTCGAATATCTGACAGCTTTCATAGGACAAAACATAAATGTTGCCAATATTGATGTCTGTATAATATTATAGATTTTTTTCTGTTTTGCAAATACAAAAAAAAAATTGCTGCAAAATATTAAAAGTAGTGTAAAAACGTTGTAAAAAGTGTATAAAGTTGCAATTTATGCACTTTACCATAACTAAACAGTATTTTTAGCTGAGATATTACAAATTTTATGATATAATTTAACTAAAATAATGTCGATTAAGGTAAGATTTTCACTTTTGTTATCCTGTATGTATGCAATATGTACAAATTATGCGATATAAGCGTAATTTTCAATTGTGGAAAAACTTGTGTGAAGATGTAAAATAAGAAAATTTCGGTATAAAATTGCAAAATTTCTATTAAAATTTTAGTGTTTTCTAATAAGAACAGTTTAAAATTCAATATTTAAAAGGATTTTTTAGATTTGTACGACCTTGGAAATTCATGTCACCATGAGTGTAGATGTGTGTAATGTAAAATTATTACAATATTGTATGTGAATATGATTTGAAATTGTCTTTTCTTTCCTGTATCATGGTTCGTTTATAACAATTTTAGTTCAAGTATCACTTCCTGGATACACTGCAATTAAAATTGATTTCTTTATTATTATTATTCTCTATTTTAATTTTTTTTTTGTATGAATATTGCTTCTATTATTGTAAAATAGGCGCATGAACAAACACAACAGTATTCACCAACATTATCCACATCAGGTCAGCAGCAGCAACAAAAGCAGCATTTTGAAATGAATTTACAACAACAGGATATGGATCAGCGAATCGAGGAAAATTGTGAAAATCGAAATACCAATAATTTGCAAAGTGAAATAAAAGAATTGAAACGTGCATTAAGTGAGAAGGAAAATCAACTGATGGAGTGTTTACAGGAAAATGATAGACAAGTAGAATTAGAGGATAGTATTATAGCGTGGCAGGACAAATATGAACGTTTGTATGAGTCACATAAACGGGTACAAAAAGTAAATCAAACTTTAGAAGATAAATTACTTAAGTTAGTTGAAAGGGGTGAAAGTAAAAATGCACAATTAACTAGTGATGTGGCTACACTTTCTGTTAGACTGGCACAAGCTAATTATAATATTTCTTTAATGCAACGTGAAATTGTAAGTAATGTTTTGTCTTTGTGCAATATCGATGTTGAGTGATTTTTTTTATTGATTTTCCGTAAATGTGCAAAAAAAAATTACAAATTTGATTTTTTTGTAGGAACGTTATAAAGCCGATATGGGTTTAGCAATCCAACTATTACAGTGCAAGCCTGATGGAGTAGTGTCTTCTAAAATATCATCAGTAAGTTATTTTTCAATTAAAAAAAAACTAGAAATAAATTAATTCAGTTTGATTTCATTTCCAGCATCTTCCGATTGAAATTCAAAATAAACTTCGAGGCACATACATGCGTCTTGATAGCACATCACATTCAGATTCTGAAGGTAGCACACACAGTGCTGGCTTACTGACAAATAGTAACGCATACACAGCTCTGCCATTTCGAGCTGACAGTCCAAGTGGAAATGCAATACTTCCACCATGTACCAGCGTTGCTAAAAGAAATGGTAAATTTCTATTACAAGTAAAATTGAATAATAACTTCTTTAATTCCTTCAACAGATCAACAAATAACAATTTCTCCGTCTGTCATGGTAAAATTCTTGGAAGATGAACTTAAAGCCAGTCAAACACGTCATTGTGATACATGCAAGTGTCCAAATCGGGAGATGACCGTTGTTGCCGACATCCAAAAGACATATACAATTGCAACTCAAACACATCAAAGTGAAAATAATTTGTGTATTCGTTGTAGTAATGATTTAAATTCACCATCTCATGTTAACAGTCCATTTGCCATGAAGTTGGTGAAATCAAGTGATAGTGTTATATCTGAGACTAAAAGTAGCGTTTCTAATTCGACACAAAATGAAAAGCTTTTTAGTCCCGCAAAGAAAGATGATTTGGCAATAAATCCAATTTTAGGTCATCATCATTTATGTGATCGAGCAAATAATGACTTCTTACCTTTGATTGTCTCTCCAAAAATATCAAGCAGCAAAAATCATCATATCAGTTCATCATCCTCAAGTGTCAGTAAAAATGTTTGTTCACCGGTTATTAGTAAAACGTTGATGGATAAAAAAACTGATGTAATGAACAAGAATAATGATAATTACGAGTCACATGAAAATATGGCAAAGATTTCAAGTAAATTTAATCAAGATACTAATATTGATGATGTTGATTTACTAAATTTATCTGGTGATCCGATAAATGATTCAATGAATCCAAATGATACAGATAATGAAGCCGATTTGATGTGTAATGAAAAGACATTTTTGTTGGATAAAAGTGAGACAATTGCCTCGCCTGTATTTTCATCTACACGACCAAAAAGCAATAATTTAGCTAGCAGAACTATGATATTACGTACGCCTGAATTGAATCACACAAATACAAATAATAAGAATAATAATTCAACGACAAGTCCAGCTGGTCCATCAAGTTGTTCGACTGCGGGTAAAATTAGTAGTGAATCTTATGCGATAAATGACACAGATAAAGTGACAAATAAATCAGATAGTTTACGAGGTGCTGGGAATGGAAGTACGAATAGTTTATGGAGTCGGACAAGCAGCCGAGATGGATATAAGATGTTTGAGAATTTCAATAGGAATTTAATCAAGACAATTAAAGCAGAGAATCCTAAGATGAAAGGACCTCGTATTTGTGCTTTGCGTATTCAAACGGGATCCAATAATATTGTTCTTGATGACGGATCTGAAGAAAATACCGAAGTTATTTCACCTCCTGTAGTTTATACAAGACGCCCACGATTGCTCGATGAAGAACTAGACGATGAAAAGGATGTAACACTTGCTTATGACTGTAAAATCTCAATGGTAATGTCAGATATACAGAAAAAACCAATTATATTGAATGAAAAATTACCATCACCATTGTTAGAAAAACCATTAGAACAAAACATTCCATTAAATGATGTTAAATCAGTTCCAGAACAGCAACAACTTCAACAACCAGTCACACAACAACCTCCACATCAAAATTATTCAAGCTATTCTCGAACGCCAAATGATTCTATGTTGAGTGAAGTTGATTTGAAACGGCAACAATTAAGTCGAGTCGCTGAATGGGTTCAAAATAACTCAAAAATAAATGAAACTGAAAGTTTTAATTGTCCAAAAGAAACTGAAGGAGATTTGATCAATCTGCTTGATACACAACAAACCTCGTTTAATCACGATCAAAATCGAGGAACAAATAACAATTGTGAAAATACGTTAGGTTATAGACCAGAAAAGTGTTTATTAGATTCAAATTTGTCACTTAACATGAATGTCGTTAATCCAACACTTAACACTACAACCAAAAAGCCAATTGAAGAACTTGCTCAACATAATTCCATTACATCAAATGACAATTTTGCAAACAATTCAAATTCTAATAATAACAATAATAGTACCAAAAATAATAGTATTAATCTGTACAAGTATTTCAAGTTGTATTCGTCGCAGCAAAGCGATTTTGAGGATGATGATGACTTGCAATATGATAATGGAAATGATGATGATTGTTGTGATGAGGACTATGATGAGGAAGAGACAAGTGAAAAAAATTTAGAAGATGAAAATCAAATTGATTTAGCACAAATGGAATATAATGTTAAGCAGTTTTTATTGAAGCAAAATGAATGGTCGATACATAACAAATTGGCTCCGGGTGGCGCGAGATTAGCATCCAGTTCAAATGAAAATTCATCAAAGCCACATAGAACCGAAACAAATCTTTAAAGATATTTCATTTAATTTGGAATTATGCGTTTTACATTAAATTGCTTATGAATTTTTTTTTTGTTATTTATTATTGAGAGGTAAGATGCCTAGAGAGGAGATGAGTCTCCTTCATATTAATCGCCTTTTACAATGACCACCATAAAACATGAAAAAGTAAAATATTTTATTTTAACAAACATAGCGCTTTGTAAAATTAAATTTTAAATTCAAATAAAACGCTCTTTTATTATTACATTTTAAACATTTAAAGCAAAACTTTATAAAAAAGAAAAACAAATAATCAAAGGAAAATGTGAAATGAAGAATGAAACACGAAAAGAAATGAAAATGTTATTATAGATTAAAATAAATATATAAACTTGATATTTATTCTCGTATTTAATCAAAAAATAAAAAAAATCCATTAAATTGCTTAAAATTATATATATACAAATATTAATAAAATCTTGAATCGTATATTTGTTACCAAAGATGAGATTCAATGGAACTTAAATTAAAATATAATAATTGAAATAAATAGATTCAAAAAAAAAATACTTGAGAGCACATTATGAGTCCATAAAACAAAATTAATTAATTTTAATTTTAACATTGAATATTAAAAAATATCTCCTAAAACTTATTCTTATGTGCCACTGTGAAAATTGCAGTAGTGTAAAATATTGCGACGATAACTCTTTCATTTTACACTGATACAATCTTTGCAGTAGTGATCAAATTTAAAATATTATTATTATTATTATCATAGTCGATGCTTTTGCTTAAGTATTTTACTATTAATTTTTAAATTTAAAATACATAATTAAATATTTTAGTATAATTTGGTGGAAATTGAGCATTAGAACTTGTATGATTAAAAGCATAATTTAAATATCGGGTTCCAGGGACGAATTTATGGGGGATGAGACGTTATATATGACGTATAAATATAAAATTTAGCATACAAATATTAAAACTTTGGGTGGGTAATTTCCCCTTGTAAATTTTGTACTCAGAAAAACAATAAGACTCATTTTCCATACCAGGAAGTAGCATCAGAGTGCTTGTCTCTTCGTACAGTAATCTAAGAGGAGAAGAGTTGGTCACTTTCCTGACTTGCAAGAATAAGCAACTTTTCATTTTCAAGAACCTGTAGATTTTGTTTCTTATTTCCTAATTACCGACAGTTTTGAAGCCCAATTTTCATCAAAATGGAATACAACTTTTTAGTCTGATTAACTTTAATATAAATTTTACATAGAACCACCCTTTGAATGCACTTTATGAAATTGAATGTGATAATATCAAATACGCATAAAAAACTTACATACATTTAAACAAAATAAAAAAAAAACATTAAAGCATTTAACATCTAAATTAATTGTGTATAAAAAAAAACATAATCCTGTTCAAGTAAATACTTAAATTAGTAAAAATGTATTAAAATTTAGTGAGTTATGAACATTCTCATTTCATTTTATAGAAAAATATGAGTTTTTCGAGTGTGGAGTTTTGGAAATACTGGAAATACTTTTTTATAAAAAACATTGACTTTTTCATTGAAAAAGGTTAATGTTTAAAAGGTAACCAAATTTCTATAACAGCTTTATAAAAAAGAATCAGACCTCAAAAGAACTTTCCATCATTGCGAGTACGGATCAAGTAAAAAAAAAAATGAGTGTTCCATTAAGCTTATGATTTAAAATGTTTCCAAGAGAAACTTCACACTCATCATTATTTTAAAGTAAAAAGTGTTTAAAAAGCTTTCATAACCATATTTAAATGAAATAAAACATAAAATAAAGATTATTTTATAGGAAATTATGCTTAGTATTTGAACTTACATTCCAAAAATACACTTAATATGCTTAAAAACTATAACTATCTATGACATTAAATAAGTTAATTCTTAATTTAAAAAGCACAAATTTAAATAAATATTTTAATGATTACGTTTCGTTTATTTGACTGAAATTAAGTGTCTATAAAAATGTGAAATTTTCATATTAAAAAAATTGTCCTTATTTAAATGAACTTAACAGAAGAAAAAAAATAGTTTTGAATCATTGCAAAAAAGACGCATTAAAAGGAAAACAATCCATTATTTAACTGTATGTATATTAAAATTATTATATAAAATTATCACTGGCTGCATAAAAAAAATTAAAATGGAATAATTATTTAACCTATTTTAACATTTTTGTGTATATTAATAACAAAAAAAAAAAATAATAATGATTAAAAATAATAAATGTTTAAGATTACACGAACTGTGGATGGGGTTTTATTTGCTAAGATTGTGTCACTTTCATCAGATGTTTATCTTATTACTCCTTGGTGTGAAACAAAACGTGTTTTGTTTTCTCATTACTTATCAGCAAATAACATGCAAAAGTAACAAGAGTGCAAGCAGTGGTTAAGGACTGGCAAGATAAAATGTATGAAAAAGATGATTCTTTGCTTTTTGGTGTTGTGTAATGTTTTTTTTTCCTTCTTTTCTTTTTCTTATAATAAATATCTTATTATTGCGATAAAGTTCAATGCACCTTCTTTGTTTGCTTACTTTACTTTTATATTGCTTTGCTTCTTTGTAATAAGAGAGTTTACAGTCAGAATATTCGTTTTATTACCACTTGTCTTAAGTGAAGAAGAATTTGATTCAATGAGTGGCTTATCTATGACACTCATTTCTGTGGTCCACAAAAATTTTGATATTCGATTGTGATAAGAACTGTTCCTGGTATTTGGTTGCGATTCATTAATGGTCATTGTTGTTGTAAATAGTTCGTTATTAGGATTAAGAGAACTAGTTTCACTGGTATAATCTAACATGTCATAATCGACTGTTGACATTTCAATACTTAAATCTGAATCATATTCAGAAATATCATTATCAGTAGTTGTAGCTAATGACTCAGTTGTTAGTTCAACTTCTGTCGTATCATACTCAAATGGCTCTTCAGTAGTTGAAATCAGTTTTTCACTTTTAATTGTTATCATTGAATTGTTTTTATTGGAATTTAAATTACTTTCAGTTGTTGATATTGTAGTCTTTGATGTAGTTATTTCAATTTTTGTGTTCGTTACAAGGGATGAAGATGATATTGAACCTTCAGTAGTTGAAATTAGCTTTTCGTTCTTAATAGTTGTTGTCGACACATTACCTTTCATTACTTTGGTTGATGATTCAATAACACTTTGAATTCCTGAAGTTGTCATTTTCGTGTTTTCTGATTTTGGAGTAGATGCAGTTGTGGGTTGAATATCTTTTGATGTAGTTAGTTCAATGATAGAGGTAGTTACAGGGATTTTATCACGGTCAAGTTCAGTAGTCGAAACCAATTTTTCATTCTTGATTGTTGTAGTTGTTGTTAAACTATCATTTGTCCCTTTTGTAGCCGATTCAATAGAAGCTTGGTTTGTAGATGACGTTTCAGGTTTGGAACTTGTAGCAATTTTTTCTGTGCTGTCAATAGGTGTTGTAGTTTCTGTCAAAATAACGGTAGTAGCAGGATCAGTTGTGCTCAATTTTTCTGTTGTCCATAAAATTGTCGTTTCCTTATTGTCCTCATCTGTATCATCCACATTTATCGTTATGTTTGTCTTTCCATCGTACCAAATGTTATGTAAGACCATTGGTACATCATCACTTAGCCCAATAATTGTCTTGAATTGAAGCCATCCATTCATTATTTTATTCTGTTGATTTAACAATTTTTCAAATGATTTTTGATCGATTGTAGGAACTAAATAAAATAAATATTCGTACATGTCAAAAGGTCGTGTTGACTTAACTGACCAATGTTGCACTTTATATTGAATATAAACGTCTTTTCGTACTTGAAATTTTTTAATACTCCCTTCAATTTCTTTAATTGTAGCATTCATTTCACTATCAGAGAGCGGTTCTTTTTTAATTAGTGTGTAAAAGTCATCAACAAATTTGATTATTTCTTGTCTATTATCTTTAAACGAATAAACTCGTTGTTTTGATTGATGTTTCTGCTGTATCAATTGTTGTGATTGTGAATTTACAACTAAAATATCACTGTGTGTTTTTGTAACAGAATTAAGCGGAACAGGCGCCGGAAGACAAATCTTAATTACCATTAATGTAAAGATAATCATAAAATTATTTGAGTAATTCATATTTTTTTGTGTTTTCTAAACATTCAACAGTTCAACATTAATTCACACAATAACACATTTTACAGTCCATTATATTTTTATTCACTTTAATTAAAAAAAATAGCACTTTAAAAATTTTATGACTAAAAGCTCTGCTGGTTAGAATAAAACTGAATTGGAATTAAAAATTAAATCTTAACATTCCTCAAAAAAAATATTTTTTTAATTAAAAATAATAATAAACAGTACTAATGCAAAAAAAAAAATGTGTATAACAGTCAAAATCTCGAATAATTAAAAAGATTATTTTTTTACACTATTAATTTAATTTGTAGTTTATATGAAGTTATGAAGTTATTATGATTTCAACCGAAAAAAAAATGTTAACAAAAGGCATTATAAGACGAGACATCTCATTAGCAATTCATAAGATTACAAATCGGTAGGCAGTTGTTTAAGCTAAAATTTTTAATTATTTGTTATTCTTTCGACTGATATACTGAAGAATTTTATAGTTTTCTTTTATCTTTTGTAAAAGAAATGATTCTATTAAAAGTTCTTTAGAAATCCGTGAACCGTGATTTGATGAATTTCTTTGTACTGTCATTCTAATGGTCTAATGGATATATCAAGTTTATGACTTGTGCAAAAATTAAAAAGATGAGAAAAAGAAGAAGAGAAATATTTTTTTTATACGATTGCATTTAGGATGATGCTTTAAAATAAGTTGAAAATTGTAAACATAGAATATTATACGTTAGTGCATTTGTGACTTCCCTTGAGTTCAAAAAGACATTTAAAATAACTGTAGATCTGTAACAATATCGATGGAATCGAGACAAGATTGTTTTTCATCGATCAAGCTGTCATTATTTATTTTAAGTTAATATTCCTAAAGGTTTTATGCAGCCAAATTTTTTTTAATCATTTTATAACCATCACAAATATCCTTTCTCATACATTCAATTTTGACATTACATATTAACTACAGGCAGTCTAACAGAAAACTGTACCAAAGTATCACATTAAATTTTTAAATAGTGTTTCTAAATTGAACTTAATCTAAATATTTTTATAAAATAATTTTAAAAAAACCAAAACTCGTTCCATACATTTTCTCTTAAAATTTTAACACATGCATAACCAGGTTCACTGACACAAATATCGACAATTTACTAGTCTAGGGATCAATAAACCAAAGAATTCCATGATTAATTTACTTTTTAAGTTTATCAAATTTGCAACAAGTTAAATTATAAAACATGATCAGTACATGAAAACTTTAATACATCCTTTTTTTAAAATCATGTTTTATTTCTTCAAGTAAGACTAATTCAAAGAGAGTCGTTTCTATTTTTATAAAAGCTAAGAACCTGTTTAGTTAAGAGAAAAACTTGATTTTTAATATTATGATTGTTATTAAATAAATTATGTTACACAAGCCATAAAAGAAGAAGTTACATGAAGAATTCAAAGAAAAATTCTTTTTTATTATATAATTTAATGTAATCAAGTTTAAAAATAAATATCAGGCTTCTTGGCTTCTTTTTTTTTCTCATCTTTATTCTCATTCTTTTTGGTTTCGCATATTTTATTTATAACTTTTGTAAAAGAGCGATGATGTTACAAGAAAATAAACATTCTTATCGTGTTACATTACATTTATTGCATTATTACAAGAAAAATCTTTTGTCTTATGTCAAGGTGGATGATATAATATGATATCGTGATCACATTTTTTAAACGATTTTGCATAGTGATAAAATGTATAACACTGATTTGCAAAAGTTGAATGACCCTAAAATATGATTCGTAAAATTAAGTGTGTTTCTCCTGATGTTTAATTTATGCATATTAATTTGTAGTTTCGAAAAAAAATGTGTCTTGTATTTTCAGCAGAAAAATTTTCTAAAAATTATTTGATTTTAAAGCATTCAAATGAATTAAACTTGACTTACAAATCGAAATTTTAAAGTAGGAGTAATTTATTTTCTTATCATTGCGTTCACTTACCACTTTTGCATTTTAGAGTGACATAAAAAAATACTTTAAAACAAAAAAATAAATTCATTTTATCATTTTTTATAATCTTATTTTGTTTATTCATTTAAATATAAAAGCAAACATACTACAGTCAAATTTAAATAAATAAGTTAGCTAATTAATCATATTTTTGACTTTCTATTTCAATTCTGAAAAAGAAATATATTGTCGTTTGTTGGACTTTGAATTATTGTTGATCGTTTTCTAGAAATCATTTCATTTTTGTTTGGCTATCAAATAACTATTTCTTAAATGGCTAAAAGTGTCACAATCTTAATTTTATATTAATGTATAAAAAATGTTTTTTTAACTGCTACAACTTATCATTATATATTTCTAACATAAAATTTCCTTTAAAAACTCATTTGAAAAATGAGAGATTTTAGAGAGGCACAGCTGATGGTTTGTCGGATGATTGTGTTTCTGCGGCGGGTTGAGCACTTTGTGTTCCTAAAAGATTTGATACAAAGGTGGCGATTGGTCCTTGTTGAGCATCGGCTGGCCGATTTAACGTTGAATTTACAGCATTTGTAAGTGTTGCAATAATACCTGAGGGACGAGCTGTTGTTGCGGCAGCGGGTGTTTCTTCTGCTGGTTTTTCATCAGCTGCAGGTGCTGAAGGAGCTGGTGCTGCTGCTTGAGGTTGGGCACCACCTCCAATAAAGCTTTGGATACCAGTTTGGATTTGTGAAATAATGTTTGGACGAGCAGTAGTTGCTTCTGCTGATTCAGCTTGAGCTTGAGCAGGTGCTAGTCCAACTGTTTGTAAAGCATTTTGGATGAATGAAGCAACAATTCCGGGTGCTTGTGTACTGCTTTGTTTTTCATCAACATCAATTTTATCGTCAACTGGAGCACTTTTCATCATTTCCATTGGAGCTTTTTCTTCCACTTTTGGTTCTTCTTTTGATTTCTCCATTGTTGGTTCTTTTTTTGGGAGTTCAGGTTCGGCCTTTGGAGATTCTTTGATCATTTCTTCTTCCATTGATTTAACTTGAGGGGCTTCAGGAACTTTTGCCTCTGCAACAACTAGTGGTTCAGCGGATTTTTCCATGGCAATTGGTTCAGGCATTTTTTCTTCCTTTTTTGCTTCTTCTTTCATTTCTGGCATCTCCATTTTTTCCTCTTTTTTTAATTCTTCTTTCATTTCTGGCATCTCAATTTTTTCTTCTTTTTTTGATTCTTCTTTCATTTCTGGCATCTCAACTTTTTCCTCTTTCATTTCTTTTAATTCTGGCATTTCGATTTTTTCTTCCTTTTTCAATTCTTCTTTCATTTCTGGCATTTCAAGTTTCTCTTCTTTTTTGGGTTCTTCTTTCATTTCTAAAATTTCTTCTTTCATGGCAGGCATTTCATTTTTTAATTCTAGTGGTTTTTCTTCTTCTGGAATTTTCTCTTCACCTTCTAATTTTTTCATTTTTTCTTCAGTTTTCTCTGATGGCATTTCAATTTTATCTTCTTTTTTCATTTCTTCTTTTGCTGGCTTTTCTTCCATCAACATCTCCTTATCATCCATAGTTTTTGCCTCAATAATTTCTGGTTCTTTTGAAGGTGCCACTGCTTCATCAACTGCTTTTGGTTTTGTATCGATAAGTTCCAAAGTTTCAACATTCTCATCGATTCTCTTTTCACTCATGGGGGTTTCTGGCATTTTTTCCATCATTAACATTTCTTCTTTCTTTTCCATTTCCATTTCTTTTTTATCTTCTTTTAAAATTTCTTCAGCTTTAATGGGAGCAGTTTCCATTTCCATTGGAAGTGCATCTTCGGATTTTGCAACTTTAATTGGAGCATCAGGAACGATTTTATCACTTTCAACTGGTTCTACTTTCTTTAAAGCTTCAATCACATTAGCAACAACATTATTTACACCTTCAACTTTATCTTCATTCGACACTAATTTAATTGCTTCTACAATTTCTTGTGGCTCTTCTGCAACTGGAACACTCTTTTCCACAATTTCAATTACTTGCTCTTTAACTGGTTCAACATTAGCAACTGGAATTTCATTTTCAGCTTGAATATCAACTAAAGGCTCCTCCACATTACGAGCAGCTGGCTCTTCTTTGATTGCAATTGGTTGAATTGCTTCTACCTCTGGAATTATATCAATTTTTTCTTGAGCAATATCTTGCTTCTTTACTTCAGGTTCTAAAACTGAAGGCACTACTTCATCAATTAATTCTTCTTTCTTCAATGGAATTGATGCAGAAAAGGCACAATTAATGACTAAACACAATACAAGAAATTTATACATTTTTAAATTTTGTATAAATATATATATTTTCCTAATATTTTATTATTTTACACAATATTTAATTTTTTTTATAATATTTATAATTATTATTTTTATTTATGTTATTTAAGTCTAATTCAGTGTTAACCTTGCCAAGCGTCAGCGATTACTAAGCCAAAATGACCAAGAGATGCGCAATTTATATAGATGTATAAGCCATAATATGACCGTTATTAATTTATCTTCGTAGAAAATGGTTTATCAAGTCTGTATTCCTTCTCGATATTATTTTTATTTATACAAAAAAAGGTATAAATAAGTAAAAGAGAATAGATTATGTTTATGTGTGTTGTTCAAAAAAAAAGCACAATGTGTATATGAATAAAAATAATGTTGTTCAGTATACAGAGAAAGACGCGACGACCTGTAACTATTTTTATTATTAAACATATTCCTTAGATGAGATAGAAAAGTGCAAAGCACTTCAGAATATTTCTCTGCTTCTTGTCTTAAAGCAAAAAAAAAAAATAATGTTTTTTTGCAGAAAAAGGAGAAAACAAGAAAAATACCATCATCCAAATAATAATAAAAAAGAAATAACAAGCAAATAATAAAAGAGCTAACTAACTAACATTCTATTTTATATGCACAATGGAGCAGACAGATTCAGATTTATTTTTTCAATTAAATGTGTGAGGATTTTTATTTAATTTTTTTTACTTTGTATTTTTTTTTTTGAATATGAACACAGTGGGTAAGATGTTAAGTGCTCATTTATAATAAAATAAAAGCTGCTATTAAAATAATTTGTAAATTTTATTTATGATATATGTGTGCGTTTTTATTGTATGTTTTAAATTAATAAAATCATTTTTGACGTCCAAGCTCGATTTTATCATACGAAAAAAGTATGAAATTAAAAATAAAACTTGTGTTACTAAAAAATTTAACCATCACATTTTTGAATCATATAGTTGTTTTTTGGCTTTGCTCTGCTTAAGTATATAATATAAGTTCTTAATCGTTAAAGAGAGTTACGAAGGCTAAGATTACGTTTAACAAGCCTGTAAGGTGAAATTACCGAAATTACAGAACGGCGTTTAAAATCTAAAAGTGCAAACTATAGAAATTTCTCAAAAAAGTATTTTGTAGAAAAACAACTTTTAGCTGTATACCTTAAAAAGAAAACTTTGCAAGAGTCATAACAAATTATGTTTTTTTTGAATATATTTTCAAAAAATTCCATAACTTCTAGAATTTCGATTCTTGAAATGATTAATGTGACAAAATTACTTTGAAATTTCGTTTCTTATTATTCTCATTTTCTTAACATAAATAACAGATTTTTAAAGCGACAATATATGAAAGTATAACATTGCAATACATTACAATCTTAATAAATTCATGTTACTTCTTAAATTGTGTCAAATATATTTTTCTTTAGCATATCATATTCTTGAAAGCAAACAACAAAATGAAAAAAAAATATATGCGCTCTTTATTATCATAAGTCATGTTAAGAAAAGCGACTTAACTCTTTGAATTAACCACAAGAATGCACATCACAGAGATATTGTACCGTTTTAAATCAATAAGATTGGCGTCAACATTATTTTATAATAATAATTAAAACTGCCTATTATTTCAATAAAAATAGTAATAATGTAATAATAATGATAGTAAAAGAAGAGAAAAAAACTTGTTTAGAATATGTACCTTACAAGATAGAAAAAAAACCCATAAGAAAGCGATTAGTGTTTCTATTTTTAGACCAAGTTAAACTAATTCAAGTTTCATATGTAAGATTCTTTTTTTATCATCAACGTTGCTGCATTTTATACACTCACTTTATGTATGTTTTACCATAAAAGAGCTGAACATAATGATTGTCGTTTTTTCTTTTAAATAGGAACATTTTACAACCAGAAGGCATCAGGAGGATTGAAATATGAAATAAAATTATTCATTTTTCTTCTTGTTTTTATTTTTCATTTCATGTGAAAAGAAATTCTCGATAAAGTTTATTCTGATGAAGTTTAATGCAACATGAATGTAACAACGTCAAACAACAATATTTACTCATAATCAAAAAATCAAATGTATCAAAATAATATAAAAAAAGGTCATTACCACTTCACACTTTTCTCTTAAAAAAACATATACAAAAATTCTGGGTATAAAAGATGATTTTTTGTCCTAAAACTGGTCAGTTGCGATTTTTATGTTAAATCGAAAAGTTCACCAAAAAAAAAACGAATAATTACACGTGTGAAGTGTGTTAAGTGAAAAGAAAACAGACAAAAAAAGACATAATAAGATGAAAAAATATTTTAATCTTTGCTTCACGTTAGTGATTATTTGTTTTGTTTTGAAGTCGGCATTATCAGCTGCCATACCAAATGATGTGATGAAAGTAGATGAGCAAACAAAAAATGTAGATTCAGAAAATGTGGCACCAATTGACCCAGTTTTGTGTCGTGTTCCAATGGAAAGTGATAAAAACGAAAATAACAAAAACATCAATGAAGAAAGAATAATTGATTTTCAACGAAATTTACGTGAAGGCAAATCACCTATTCTTGCTTTAATCTCAGTTCCAAACAGTTCGGGACAAAATACAAATATTCCTGTTATTGTACTGAGACAAGATGATACAAACAATAACAAAAATCCATTGCAGTCATTTATTGATTCAGTAACAAGCGTGTTCAATCCTCAACCAAGCACTTCTGATTCGGGTTCTGGAGGTGGAGGGCCATTCGCATTCTTACAAGGATTACAGAACTTAATTCCTGTTCCAAATCCAGTTAATAACGATGAACCACAAAATCAAGCTACAGATTTTCCAAGTCAAGTTCAAGCAGTTCTTGCTCAATGGCAACAAAATATGCAAAATGCAGCTGATGGCATTACACAATCATTTTCAGCTGCCACACAACAATTACAACAAGGTCTAACATCACTTGTGTCAAATTCGGTCAACTCAGTTCAATCAAATAATCAAAATATTTTGTCAAATCTGTTTTCACCTACGACAACGACAACAACAACTACCACAGTGAAAGCTCCAGCAAAAGAGGAAACGACAACAACAGTTAAACCAACAGACTCAGAACCAACTACTAGTGCTATTGTAGTTGAACAGACACCAGAAGAAGTTCCAATTGAAAATGAAATTTCCCAAAAAGTGGGAGAAGAATCAACTTCATCAGTGCCATCAACAACTCAAAGTACGACAACTTCAGTCCCACCAAAAAGCACAACGCCAGTCATCCAACAGGATAATCACCCAACCACTCAAAGCCTGGAAACAACAGACACTGTTGTAACAGATGCGCCTGTAACAGATGAACAAATGATGGATTAATGAATCACTTAGCAGATAAAATTAATCTTTAAAGTCGAATTTTAAATTAATGAAATCTTTGATTTATAAAAGTATAGTTAAAATTTAATTCTTGATCCGTAATTTTATTTTAAAATAATTGTACATGTCCTCTTATGTGATACAAGGTATAAATTGTCAATCCACCGATAAAAATTATTCCGAAGATCGTTGGAAACAAAAATGCATAATGATGTGGTGGGAATAGTTGATAAATCCAGTTATCTGAAATGAAATATGATTTTAATATATCTTTAAATTCATGAATGCGAAAATTTACCTTCATCTACCAACATAAAGGGAAGCACTGCAACCCAGAAAAAGTAATAAATAAATATTGAAACACTAACGAAAAGGATAAGTTTGCCAATTAAGGCATTTGACACCATTTTTCAGATAATTCACATCGATTGTTTTAAATTTTTAATATTTTTATTTACATAAAGTGAGAAGAACGTTCGATTGATGAATGAAAACAATAATAATAATAAGGCCGGTATTGAGTTACTTCAACATATGAAAGAATAATGTTCGAAATAACTCTTCGATGATTGACATTCGAATAATTTATGTTGTTTAAAATTTTTAGCAGTTATTAAAAAAATTTTGGTTGATTTTTGATGAATTAGATTTAATTTTATAAAGCATTCCTTCGGCAACGATCATACTATGTTGAAAACACCGGTTCTCGTCCGATCACCGAAGTTAAGCAACATCGGGCGCAGTTAGTACTTGGATGGGTGACCGCTTGGGAACGCTGCGTATCGTTGTCATTTTTTTTTCTTAATTTTAGTAATTTTTTTTTATTTTTAAAAGGTGTTTATGAGAAACTTAAAAAAAATATTAATGAGGAATTTTATTATGTACAATCTAATCATGATTGTTGATGAAACGGATTCAATTTATAAAGCATTCCTTCGGCAACGATCATACCATGTTGAAAACACCGGTTCTCGTCCGATCACCGAAGTTAAGCAACATCGGGCGCAGTTAGTACTTGGATGGGTGACCGCTTGGGAACGCTGCGTATCGTTGTCATTTTTTTTCTTAATTTTAGTAATTTTTTTTTATTTTTAAAAGGTGTTTATGAGAAACATAAAAAAAATATTAATGAGGAATTTTATTATGCACAATCTTATCATAATTGTAGATGAAACGGATTCAATTTATAAAGCATTCCTTCGGCAACGATCATACCATGTTGAAAACACCGGTTCTCGTCCGATCACCGAAGTTAAGCAACATCGGGCGCAGTTAGTACTTGGATGGGTGACCGCTTGGGAACGCTGCGTATCGTTGTCATTTTTTTTTCTTAATTTTCATAATGTATTTTTATTTCTTCAAGAATTGAAACAGGAAAAAGAAAGTAAACATGAAAACAGAAAATTCAGTAAATTATAGGTATTTGTATTCCTTTAATTTTATTTAGATAGCATTTTTTAATAAATCACATAATTTGAGGCACATTTTCTACTTAATTTAGTAATAATAATATTAATAATTTTTTATTTAAGTACATTTATCTAATAATTTGTCATATAAATTTATCGAGAAATTCGTTCCATTCAATACCATTGCAAATTTTTTATTCTCTAAATAAATAAACATCAATCGTAATGGCCACACAGAAGACTTTTGCACAATTTTACATCTTTTGGCATTGCACAACAATAATTAACATTATTTATACCATGATTTGGTTGTCTCTTCAGACGAGGTCGTTCCTCTTCAAAACTCTCATCTTCATCAAAATCGTAATGTGATCTTTTTTTATGAATTTCGTTAAACATTTGTCTATGTTTTTTTCTGCTACTTGAATTATGCACGTTATGCGCAGCAGTTGTTGTAATTTTTGGTGTTGAATGAGATTTATATGAATCCATAATAACAAGAAAACCATTTTCCGGAAATGGTGGATCTCCTGTCACAATTTTAGCACGTGGGTGTAGTTCAGGAAATAATGTATCACGTTTTGGATGATCTGAAAATCAAAAAAAAAAGGATTTAAAATGAAATTATGTAATGTTTGTTTATTTTTTTTATGACTTTGCAAATTTAGATGTAAATTTTGAATACAAATGTTGAATTAAAATTTTAAAAAACTTGAACTTGATCTTAACTCTCACTTATTATTGTTACTATTTATCATAATTTGGCAATTTAAAGGCAATAAAAGTTTTCTGAATGTGATGAAATAACAACGAAAAAAAGAAATGAAGAGAAATAAAAAAAATACCTTTTACTAATGTGACGTGATAATTATCTAATTGAAATGCTGAATTATGATGAATACTTCTTCTCTGTCTCACTACACCTTCACACACTGTTTTTGCGTATCGTCGCATGTCATTAAGGGAACAGAGCGCACTAACAGAACTTTTGTTCATTATGACGATTGTGATGATTAGTATTGGAGAGAGTTTAATCTGTAATTATAATACAAAAAAAAAAAACTTAAATTTAATGAAAAAATTTTCAAATAATTGATTTCTGGGTATATAAGGAAGGAGGATCTGCAGGAATTTGATCATTTCGACATTTTGATGATTTGAATTTCATCGACTAAAACTTTTCTAAAGGTTTTGTTTCAGCCAGTTGGGATCGTTCCTATCAAAATGCTAACCTCGGAAACAATTGACTATTTTGTTATGTGAGATATTAAACATTGTAATTTTAAGATGAATTATTTAAATAAATAAAGCAAAGAAGAAGATTCAAAAATTTGTCACGAGAGGCGATTATTGCAAGTCATGGGTCTCAAAAGGTATATAAGACAAACTTCCTCTGATAATCTTTTTTTTAACATAACAATCACCTCTAACACTGGAATGCAGCTTTCAATAAAATTTTAATTGATAATTTTACATCACCCGGAAACAATGTACTCAAATGTTCTAATAATGAACATATAAATTTAAAAAAAAAACTTCTAATCTATAATGAAAAAAGCAATGTTTACAGTTATGTAATAATAATCACAAATATAAAAGTGTGCTAATTCTAAAACAGCTAAAAATTATCATAAATAACGGTCTTGAAGGTCAATTTACTAATACTTTACTTTATTGATATAAAATGTTTACATAAGTTCTTAGAAAAATGAAGTATCAAAGATGTCCAGCAGTTTTAGATTAATTAAGCAGATATCTCATTAAAATATCCCGAATTGAATGTCACTGCTTCAATGTTACTTCCTATCTAGCACATTTCATAACAGATTATATTATTTTTAGGAAGAAATCAATTAGTCTTATTATTATTTCATAATGTTTTTTCTCAGCACAAATTTAAAATGTCGTTTATTTATATATTATAAACGTCTGATTCAATATTAGTCATATTCTTTTAAGACAAATTTTTATGAGGGTTACTAACCAAATTTTTTGACAAATTACTCGAATATTGTTCTTCAATTTGTCATACATATAAAAAACATATGTTGAGATGAATGAGATTCAATTTTATAAGCATTCCTTTGGCAACGATCATACCATGTTGAAAACACCGGTTCTCGTCCGATCACCGAAGTTAAGCAACATCGGGCGCAGTTAGTACTTGGATGGGTGACCGCTTGGGAACGCTGCGTATCGTTGTCATTTTTTTTTAAATATTTTTTTTTTTTATATGCAATGACACATAGATTAAAATCATAAGCTCAGATTCTCACATGCATTTTTGTGTATTTTTTTATCTTATCTTAATTTCATTGAGAATTTAATTTCAATGGTATTTCCTTAATTGGCGTCACTTATTCGGTAATTCACCTACACATAATTTGACCTATTTTTAAAATAACGTGTTTATTGGAACAAATATTCGGTGATTCGATGATGATGAATGGATAAAATAGTAATGACGAATTGTTTATTCTTAAAAATATAAATGACGTTTCTTATCCAAGAACTATTCAATCTTAAAATATGTTTTGTATTAAGTTCCTCAGAAAACAATAAAAATAAAACATTACTCAAATTTTTTTATTAAAGTAAACAAGTTTTGTTGAAACGTGAATATTTTTTCATTCAAAGAATATTGCAATGTGGTTTCACTTTTTTAACAAATCACCTAATTTATCTAAATTTTGGTTTATTGCAATTTTTTTGCATACAAAATACATGGGAAAATATTTTGAAGGTGTGTCACTCAAAAAACTAGAAAACAAATCATAAATTTTATGTTGTATGATTCAGTTGACACACATTTGAATTTCTTACAATTTATTTAAAAAAAAAAAACAAAATAAATTAATTTTTATTTTGTTTTTTTTTTTTTAATATTTAATACAAAAAAAATGTCTTATCAGTGGAATTCGTGTCTGTGAAATAATTAACGTCATATTAGGGTACAGTAGAAATCGAATTAGGAATATCCTTTAAGCAAATGAAGCACGTGTTGAAATTTAAATTGTTTATCAATTAGAATTTCTTTTCACGTTTTTATTTAATGTTTATCTTATTATTTTTTATTATTAATAATTATTGTTGACAAATAATGATGTCTTTAAATAGAATACCTTAAAATTATGCGCATATTTGGTCTGATAAGAGGATTCAACTTTGTTTTCTATTTATAACCCAGATAAGGCGGCATACTTTTCGACTTTTTATCAAAAACTTCAATTTTGAAATATAAAATTATTTTCTTCTTGTAAATTTGTATGTTAATTTCATAAAAAACATTCTTAAGAACCATTTTGGACAGTTTCCGATACTGTTCATTTGTTCAAAGTATGATTTTAAACGAATTTAAGTTAAACTTGCTTGGCCTTCTGGAAGGACTGTAGCCTAATCTGGGATAATCAAGATCAACACTTCATTTTAAAAGAAAAGAAAAATAAATGGTCGTGCGTCGAAATATCAAAACAAAACAGAGATGAAAGACTAGGACAAACACCCTTGACCGAGATTACTGACCAGATTTAACTGTAAAATGAAGATAACTGAATATGGAGAATGTTTGAATGAGTGACCCGAGGGTTTAACGGAAGGGATTGCTTTGGATCTACCAATCTTTTAAATATCAATAAAAATCGTGGTTTACATTGTCCCATTTGCATTTTATCAAATTCGACAGTTTGAATTTTAAATATTGATTAAAGTGTCAATTTTTTGTATGAAAACCATAACAATGTTGTAAGAGAACGTTGTTAGTTGAAGTGTAAGCGTTAGAACATATCATGGTCCTTAATCAAAGGTAACTGGTAAAAATTTGAAGGATCTTGGTAAATTTTAATTTTTGCACATTTTTACAATTTTCTGATTTTTTTGTTAGTTTTGAGCGTAAAAGGCCACGAGCGTGGTTTTTGAGGTGTAGCCGATAAAGTTTGATTATAATCAATATCATTTTCTTGACAGGTCTCTGTTAACTGAAATCAAGTACAATGGTATCAAAATAAATTTTAATTTAGCTCCATCCTGATTTTAAAAGAATGCAACTTCTCAATAACACAAATTAAATGACATTGTCTCAAATTTTTTGCAAAATTATCAAAAATACAATTTTAAGGAGGTTGGTCACCGTAATTCACGGTTCCGAGAATTATAATCATTTTTTTTTTTAATAGCTCTTATGTATAAAATTAAGAGGCTAACACATAAAGAGATAATTAATGGGTCATGTTGTTTTTTAAAAAATAAGAAAGAATTTTATCACTAATGAAACCTTTGTACTTTTTGAATGTCAATATTAAAAGAGGAACCTAATTGTCACGTTGAATTCAAAATCAAAAATAAAATAATGAAAAACCAAAAGGATTGATATGATATCAATTTATATTCATTTTAATTAAAGAAATTATTATAAAACGAAAAATTCCCTTAATGTTAAGGTTGATAAGTTAAAGGTCATTAATTGATTAATATTTTTGTTATTGTTTTTTTTTATACGAAACCACGGCACAGTGTCTGGAAAATAATAATAATAATAAAAGTAATAAAAATTTGTATCACACACTTTTTTTTTATTTTTTTGAGATTTTTTTTTATAATGATAAGGAAGTCAAAATGAAAGATTATAGAAAAAAAACAAGGACTATGTGACTTTATTTTTTTTTTGTTATTTTTAACTCGTTACAATTTTTTTACATTTTTTTAAACACTAATCTTCTTTATAGAAAAAATAAGAGGAAACAAAGAGCATCACGCTTTTTCAAAGATTAATTTTAATGTTTTTTTTTTTTAATTATTTGATAAACTTGAACTTTTGCTACTGTGAGATCATTTTAAACCAAAATTTACGGACTAGAACGTGGATTTGCAATGAAATAGTTATAAAAAACACTGTTACAAAGAATGATCGAGTAATTGTTAACATTAATAGTACTTACCAGTAAATAATACATTTTTTGATCACTTTTATTAAATTAATTATAATTAATATGTTTTATTTTTTTTAAATGTTTTAATGAAATTCTTTTTTGATTATTGATTAAAATAATATTATTTTGAAGGTTTTTTCATATAATTCCATTGATTAATTTTAAATAATTTCATTTTTTTTATTATTTTATATAATGTTTTAATATTTTTAATGCTTTAAATAATTTGATGTCTATTTTATGATTCATTAATTGATTTGAATTAAAATAATTAATTTTTTTTTTTATTTTTATGTTCAATCCTAGTGAAGTGTTCAAACTGAACTGATTCAAAAGGTACACGCGTATTTATTATTAAATATTTTTTTTTACTCTGTTGCTATCTATATATTGTTGATTTTGTATATTTGTCTATTTTTTAAATGGTATACATGTGAGTTTATTTGTATGAAATATAAAATCGCGATCACTTGTATTGTGTAATTTTCATACATGTTAAAAAAATTTAATGTGTGATATAAAACTAGGATATCTTCAATGTGTGGTTGTTTGTGTAAGTTAAACAACATTTTTTTACAATGATAATGTTAAATTTTATTTTTGTATTTGAAAAGATATCCTAAAGGTATTTGTTTGCTATCAAAAAAAAAATAATTATTTTTTTTAAATGATTAAGAAAACGTGGAGTTTTGCAATTTAATCAATCACAACGTGTAATTTTTTTTTAATGTTTATAAATATTTTGAATAACAATTGACTATCAAAGAAAATGCTTTAAACTATTTAATAAAGAAAAAGAAAATAATTAATTGAATTTTTGGAAAGGTTTATAAATCAGTTAGTGTTCGTTGCTTACTCTTGAATTCAAATCTTGAAAACTTGATGATTGATAAGAGAAATTTTTTTCTTGAAAATTTCTAAACAAACAGTTGATGAAACATTGAAGGATTCTTAGAATTTGACCAAAAAAATTTCTTTTCGTAGAAGTCTAGAATGAAGAACTTTAGAAATTGTACAATCTCTAGATTATATTTTGAAACAATTAAGTATTTTGAAAATTGCTTAGAAAAAAGTTGCAAAAATTTATTACGGTTTTTTTATTAAGAATAGTGAAACCTCTTTCAAATTTTGAATCATTTCATGTAAAAATTAAATTCTTCTTATCATTTGTAGGAGAAATTTTTTTGTTTTTTAAAAAAATAAACTTTATTGTTCTATAAAAGAATATTTGTTTTCATAATGTTTTGTTTTTTTGTTATTTTGTAAACCTGTTTTAGGTTTTTTGAAATTATTAGCCAGGAACACTAAGAAAGTAAGAAAAAGTTGTAAAGTCTCTAATAAGAAATTCTTACCAATTTTGAGCTTATAAAAGTAAAATGGTTAGGACAGTATTTTATTAATATTTAAGTCAAACAAATGCTGATTGAGGAATTTCACCAGTTTTTAAATTCACGAGTCCGATTTTTAAACTTAGTCCGAAAACTAAAGAATTTAGTCAGGCTTGGAAGTCATGGACTTCTTTCCCAGACAAACATACAAAAATTATAAAGTGAAGAAAATGTCATTTATACCTGTAACTGATCCTTCCTATTACCATTATTATCTTTCTCCAATTTTTAAGATACTTCTTAATGCATTGAACATTATATAACAAAGAATATTTGACAACAAAAACGAAAATTTGGAATACGTGTCACCAGTAGAGAAAGTGATCAGTTTAGTTATAGACCTTTGATGATATAAAATCGACATGCTACATTTAAAAGAATTTTTAATATTTTTATTGGCCTATAAATTCCAGGTTATTCTTGGACATGATAACTTTCCTTTGAATTTGTACCACGTAAGAATATTTTCATCTTATTAAAAAAAAAATTAAATTAAATATGTTAAAATTTTGATAGAACATCGATAAAAACAACTCCAATGTTGTAATTTCACCATTTTCCATTGAACAAAGTCTTTCAATCATCGCACTAGGAGCTTATGGCTCAACTGCATCTGAGCTGCATGATATTTTGGGGCACGATGAAGATGTCCTCCTAAATTCCCTTAAAATTCATTCCACATCATATATCACTGCAAATCGTATTTATGTTAGAACTGACAGAAAATTAAACGAGAATTTCCAATCGACCATTGAAAAACGGATCGGATATGCAGTTGGCGAATCAATTGATTTTAAAAACGGACAAAATGCTGCTCAACAAATTAATGAGTGGGTTTCAAATCAAACCGATCAAAAGATTAAAGATTTAGTTGATCCAAATGTAATAACGAGTGATACACGAGTTATTTTGGTGAATGCAATTTATTTCAAAGGAATATGGAAGAATAAGTTTCCAAAAGATAATACATTTACTGGAAAATTTTATCTGAACGACAAGGATTTTAAGGATGTTGAATTCATGCAATTAAAAACCGATTTTAAATTTAATCGATTTGAAGATCTGAAAGCAAGTGTCGTTGAGTTACCATATCAAAGTGAAAATATTGCCATGTACGTTATTTTGCCAAATGAACGTACTGGACTTGATGAGCTATTGTCGAAATTTCATACAACTGATTTTGAAAAAGATATTGTTGAAAAATTGGAGGAACAGAAAGTCGATGTTACACTTCCCCGATTTAAAACAGAATTCAATGTTAATTTAAATATGGCCTTGAAAAATATGGGTGCTAAGATGATGTTTAGTAACGCGGCTGATTTCCGAAATTTACTTAGCTCACCAGAACCAATTCAATTGAGTGATATTATTCATAAAGCCGTTATTGAAGTAAATGAGGAAGGAGTTGTCGCAACGGCTGCTACTGGTAAGAATTTATTTTTTCTTCTTCTTCTTATAGCCAAGAAAATTTGAGTAAAGAATGATATTTTTAATAAACAGAAGGTCAATTAATTAGTCGATGTGCTCCAATTTGTGAATATTTGGTAGCTGAGTATCCATTTTTATATGTCATTTATGACCGGACTGACAAACATGTTTTATTTATTGGAGAAATTCGTGAATAAAAATTCTAAAATTTATTAAAATTAAGAATAAAATCTTCATTTAATCACAACCAGACAATTAAATTCGTTTTTTTCTTTTAATTTTATTTTATTAGGTGTTGCCCTTGTACATTACTGTAACATTTTCTCATTGATACCACACGCTGTCTTCAAAGCAGATCATCCATTCTTGTATGTTATATGGGAAAAAGTCTCAAAAAGTTTTACATTTATCGGGAATTACGAGAAATAAAAGGAAAATGATAATTTTACTTGATACTTATTATTGTTTTATTAAAATCATTCACATGTCGTGTACCTATTCCTTACCTTTGTTAAAATTAATTCTAAATATTGATAAGATGTGACTATTTCTAAAAATAGGGCATTTTACAAAATGGGCAAATCATATTAACTAATTTAAAAATTTAAATATGTGTTTTAATGTTCTTAATCGTCATACTCTCCCTCTTCCTTTGAATAATTTTGCCCATTTTCATGTTCAGCGTAGTTATTTTGATCTGTAGGTCTATATTTTTCTTCGTACTCGTCTTCATACTTAACCTGAGCAGGATAATTGTTGTATTGGGCTGAGTAGTCCGGATAATCTGAGGAAAATTTACGGAAAATTATATTATTACTTTTATTTAAATCTTAAATCGATTTTATGCAGAATGGTCAGAACTGTACAAGATCTAATACTACCAATTTGCATGGACTTAAATACAAGAGGCCCTGTGATCTTGTCACTTAATTTAGCAGCATATACAAAAATGCAAAGAATTCTAATCATTTTGCATTTCTGAAATGTAGCTGCGAATTTTGCTAAAGTGATAAATTGAATTTTGATCTTACCGTCAAGTGGTTCCTCTTTGATTTTGATTTCTCCTTCACGGAATTCTGGTTTCTTTTCTTTGCGTTCTCTGTCTTTGTCACGACGATCTTTCTTGCGTTCAGAACGATCACGTGACCGGGAACGCTTACGTTTACGATCCTTTGAACGAGATCTGCAAATTTAATTTACATTAAATATACATAAAATTTAATTCAAATATTCGGTTTACCTTCTTTCACGTCTATCTTTTCTATCGTAGTCATCACGAGATCTACTTCGTCTATCACGAGAACGTCGTTTTTTGCGTTCACGATCCTTAGAAACACTTCTACGTCGAATTTCCCTTTCACGAACCCGATCCTTCGATCTTGATCGACGACGCGAATCGTAATCCCCTGAAAATTATAAAAAAAACAACAAAATAAATCACATTATTAAAACATTAAAATTTTCAACTTACTTCGACGTTCCTTATCCCTGAAGTCTCTCCTTTCTTTACTCCGTTCACGCTCAAGTCGATACCTTTCACGTTCCCTTTCATTATCCTCACGACCTGAATGTTTTATATTAACTTCAATACCTCCTCGTCTTGTACCACCAAGACCACCACCTAATCGTCTTGGTAACCAGCCTTTTACTGTTCTTGCACGTTCAACATCGACCAACACCCGCTTACCATCAATTTTCTTACCATCAGCATGCTTGTAAGCGGCTGCAATGTTTTTGGATAAAATAATTTACGATTCATAATCAAAACGAATATATTTTTTTATGTTTATTTGTGAAACTTTTCATTGAAATCTTCAGAAATATTTTTTTTTTATTTTAAATGTAAGGAAACGTTGGAGGCCTATAACCTTCAATTTATAGGAAGAAACTCATATATTATCTTGAGCATAACATTCAATGACTTTTTCCATCATCATTCTTTCATTCACCATTCTATTTGATACCTGATAATCAAATCCTGAATTTGAAATAATCACTTAAATTTTCGTCGGTGATATTTAATAATTTCTATACTCTCGGACTGTATGTATGAGAAATATTGTGAAATTTACCAAAAAAAATATACCTGATTCATACCTACCCCGGTTTTACTTACGGGTGTTAGGTGACAATTTCTATTTTAAATTAAACTTTTTTTTCTTTTATTGACTTTTAAATTTGTATTCCAGACATAATTTTTTTCACGTTTAACTTTTGGGGTTACCTGGTGCGCCGATACTTACGTACATTTGCGCAAAACCTCTGTTTCATTTAAATTATGTTAAAAATTTTCATATTCAATTCAAATTAAAAACAAAATTAATATAATTATGAAAATATTAAAGTAAACTTTCATCTTACAAAATCCCACACTTGGAACTCGGTTTGGCTCGGATTCATTTTTTTGCTAAAAAAACGAAAATCTTACCATCAAACACATACAAACCTATGTGAGTTTAATTATAATCATTTTTTTGATTGAAATTTGAGTTTGATGTTCATTTGAACGCGATAATTTCGGATTATTTTTTCTTCAGGTATCACAATTAGTTTTTTTTGCATTAATTTTTAATTTAAATGTCTGTTTTTTTTTCTCATTATTATTTTGATCTGTTTGATCGAATATTAGTTTATATCCACAATTTTTCGTTCATATATTTATCAATCAATCAATACAAACAACTGTATTGGAAACAGAAAGAACAGAAAACGCAAATTAGTAATTGAATGTTTTTTTGATCATCTTTCTGTTAGAGTTTATTCGAATTTGTAGTTTTTGTTATTTAAAAAGTTCAGTAAGGATCGCTTGTCTTAAAAATTTATCAGGATTTTTTCATATTAAAAATGAGATTTCACATTTTTATGGATTTAAAGGGTCGTTTGGATACAATTTCAAGATAAATTTCATCAAACGACCCTTCTGAACGAAATTTCTATAAGAATGTGACAAAAAATTAAATGTATGAAAATGAATTTTACTAAAATTTACCGTAAAATTAATTTTCAATCAAATTTTTGGTACTGCATCGATAAAAATTTCATTCGATAATCATTAATGGATACTTACAATGCATATCTCTTTCATGTTCATACTCAATAAATGCATATCCACGAGGTTTCCCAGTATCGGTGTTGTGAATCAATAAAATCTATTGAAATATGAAATTAATTTTTATTCGAATTTCATTGAAACCGTTCTTACTTTTTTAATAGGTCCGTACACCTCAAATTCTCTTCTTAGTTTGGATTCTGACGTATCATAATTAATTCTTGCTACAAATAACGTTTTAAATGGATCTTCTGTCGTACTTTCGATTGAATTTGGATCCCATGTTGCAATTTCTCGTTCCAATCGATATGCGACTTGTTCAGCGCGTTCTCTACGTTTCCTCTCAATACGTTCTTCACGCGTTTCTACCTTTGTTGGTAGTGGAGTATCTTTGGGATCTTCAAAATGTCCCAGAAATGCACCAACACCCAAATATCCACGACTCTTTTTTTCGTGTGGAAGTTTATCTGGTGGTGGCAAATACGGAATTGGATCTCTATGCAATGCAACAAAAAAATGAAAGTTGATTAAAAATTCATTTAGGAAAGACGCATAAAAAAAATCTGATGCGCTTCTTACCTGGGTGCGAATAATGCGAGTAAATTTGGTGGCAAAAACTGTGTCATATTGTGTAAATGTTATCACTTTTGCATTTAATAGTATGTCAAGTAAATTTATAACAAAAAAAATTTCAGAAAATCTATCGATTTTCTAGATATAAATTAGAATAATTTAATGTGTTTTCAGTTCTGCTTGTGTGAAATTTTATTTTTTTTATCTGTCAGTTTGTAATGTCATAACCAAATGAAATGTCATGTAGATGGCGCTTCATAGTGTTTTGAATAATTTGCATGTTTTTATGAATTTTTACAGTAAATAATGAAAAATTATTACATTTAATATCCAAATAATTGATATAATCTTGAATTTCATTTTAATTTCATAATTTACGTTAAATTTATAAACAAATTTTTCCGAAAATTCTTATTTTGACACATTCCATATGATTTTGAAAATGAACAAACCAACACCCATACATAGACATCTTTCACATGTGTAATATTACGTTTTGTAAAGTTTGTGAATGAAAATATTTATTCATTCGCAATTCGCTCTTCGCTGAGTCAACACTGCAATTCATCGGTCTTCTTATTATTATTGTGTTGTGTTTTACATTCATAGATATTTTATCATACAGAAAAAATCAAAAAAAAAGAAATAATAAAATACCTCAAAATATTTAAGTTTTTTTTTACTATTTTATCAATCTTATCTGCATTTCCTGGCTTTAATATTCAAAAAATTTGTGTCAGTGATGTTAAAATATATGAAAAATATAATTCATTGATAAATTAAAATAAAAAAAAAAAGTTAAAGTAAAAAAAAAACAGAGAAGTAATAATTGTGAGAAAATTTTGAAGTCATTGATGATTCAACAATGTTGTGTATAGTTCTAAGTTAATGGAATTCCAGTCAAATTTCAGTGATAAAATCAAGATATACAAAAATATAATAAAAATAATTGTTATTTATGCGAAAAAATAAAAAAAATAGAATAAACAAAGATAATAACTAATTAATAAATAAAAAATGTCACGACTAACAGAAGAAATGGTGATTGCTCGTTCAAAGCAATCCGATATAGGAGTAGTTAAGAAATTGAATTGTTGGTAAGTTGTTTAAAATTTGACCTGATTTTTTTAATTTTTTACATTCAAAATTATAATATTTCTCTTATATTGATCTGATCTTAATGTTGACGTGTGAAAAATGATTTGTAATTTTTTTTTTTTTGCTTCATTCTTGTAGTTAAATTATATTTGAACAATAAATTTAATAATAATAATAACAATAAACATTGCATGAGGTCTTGTCTTTAATAATGATATGGAAATGTACATTTTATATAAAGGTTATGTTTGCATTGCATACATAAAAAAAGTGTGTTAAGTTAGTTTCAAAAGTTTACTTTTATGAATAGCTAGAAGTAAAAGTTACAAGTTAGGTATTTAATTTAATAAATAATGACACACACATACACTGAAACTGATTTTGGATAAGAAAATTGAAGTTTTTATATTTCCATGGTAAAATTTGAATTGAAATAAAAGTCAAATGATCAATTTGTGTGAATGTCAATCAGTTTTTGTTTATTTATTGACTAAGTGTGACATAATTTTATGTTTTTTGTTATTATGAAAAAAAAGGTCAAATAAGGACTTTCATTCATTCATGTTTTGTTTAAATGGATAAAGTTCTTACGAATTAATTGGATGATGATTTAAAATTAATTGCTTTTTAAATGTAAATTACACTTATTTAAGTAAATAAATAAATATTGACGATGACGGACTTCAAGTAAGATTGGATTTAAATTATAATTTTAACACATAGTTGATTTCTTTGAATGTCTTTCTTTAAGTCTTTGAATTGAAATTTTATTTGAAATTTAGTTCTGTTACCATGAAATTGACTAGAAATTGAATTTAAAAAAATACACTTAGAATTAATCTGTGGTCATCAAATTCCATCTAAGTGTAGAAGAAATCCATTTAAAATCTAAATAGCAAATCGAACTTATTGGTAATTGATTATTTTTAATGTATATTTGACCTTGATTAAATGAATAGAGTTTCACTGTAAATAAGTAGATTTTCTAAATTACAGTAGGCTGTTATATGAAATGAAAGTTAAATTCAATGGAAATTAAACCAAGGATCAGTTTTTTTTGAGGGAGCTAAGTATAGAGTTCTAAATGGCCACTAAATAACCTGCTAAACAGTTTGAAATTATATTTGAATTAATGAGGTTGGTTCGAATAATAAATTGAGTGATGAATTTCTGAAATCATGACCCATTTTCTTTGAGTTTATTTGAAAAATGTTCAAAGTTACATAAAATATTCGAAATTTAAATCTAATCAGCTTAACAGCAAAGTTTCAGGAATAAAACATTTATATTAAAAATAAAGAATTTGTATCAAATTTCTACCTTTTAAATACCTTTAGACTTAACATTATTAAAAGCAAAAAAAAAAAAATATGTTAAAAAGGTGTGTCTTAGGTTAGTTAATGTCTTTTGTTGTAAATCTCTTCATTTAATTATTAAAGAAAAATATTTGCATGCATAAAATAAATAAATAATATGGAATTTTCTTTATTGTCTCTTACAGGGGAAGTGAACTTACGGATGTTTCTATTATCAGACGAATGCGAGGAGTGGAAGTATTAGCTTTAAGGTAAGATTTCAAGTTAAAATTGTAAAAATGCAGAGGTGTCAACATCAAATTACATCAACAACCAAAATTTGATCTCTTTTACTTTTAAAAACAAAACATGATGAGTCAATTAACACGACCAAAAATCGAACTACTTTATACGATTTTCATACAAAATGATCTCACTCTTTTACGATTATTGTTATTACTGTAACTAGCGTACATTGTCACATATTGTTAAAATTTATTTACTAAAGTCATTTAAATAAACAGCGAAACAAAAAACGCGTCATTAAACCTGATTGTAACCTATTTTCATACAAGTAATATCCAAAACTTATATGAGATTGGATTCCTAAAATGGGTAAAAAATTACAGTTTATCTTGTTTCTGTGTGAAAATAAGCAACATTGTACCATCACAGTGAATGGAGAATTTAAAAGTTGTATCAAAAAAAAAATTAAATATGATATTGTTCAGATTAATTTATTAAAAATATTCAAAAAAAGCTTTGTATGAAATATGGAATTTAAAATTTTTAAAGTAATTTACTCCTACACATAGACGCATGTGTTTGTTTTTTTCCTTTTAACTCTTACAAAAACTTAAAGATGAGTCGATTTTATGTGTCTACAAGAATTTGTTGAGAATACCTTTCAGAGTTGAAAAAAGCAATCTAAATGTATTAAATTAACGTGATTAGATTGTTAATTTGAAAAATTATTGTAGTAATCGATAGCAACAGACTAAGAGTGATTCCGGACTCATCTTCCAAATTTTTAATTTTTATTATAAAAAATTTCATATTAGATAATATGAAATTTAAGTCTAAATATCAACAAATTAGTGATGACTAATAATAATAAGTCGACACACGTTTATTAAATAATCGATTGTTAATTATTTAAAATTACAAAAGCACGACACAATTGAATTCAATTGGGAAATGTTAGATATTGAATGAAATATGAAAGCACATTTCGAGGTCATTGAGTTTATTTGAGTTTTCTTATTCTATGGTATTCCTCTCTCACTTACTGCTTCTCTTTATTATATCTCCCTCCACAACCGTACTTTTTTTCATTTTGTCGAGAAAATCCTTATTTTTTTGTGATTCCAGTATTCTTAAATTTTGGGCATTGAACATAAAATGTGATTATCTCTGATACTATTTTTTTTGGCAATGTTTGGACTGTTCGCCAATGGATGTCACTTTGAAAACGCCTCACATTATTAATTGATCAGTATTTTGTAAAGCGTGGATCTTCCTTTTGCATCTAAGAGTTATTGCGCTAACCCATGAAATTCTTGTTCAGTACTGTGAAGTGGATTTTTGGGCGTTGTTTATTTTCAGCCATATTCGGCTGCTGCTCGCTTGCTATTTATTTTCCTGAACTTTCATTGTAAAACTTATTAGACAAACAGACAGCAAAATGTCATTAAATGCGCATTTTATTTCAAATTCAATAATTATCTAATACAAAATGCATTTATTCAAATGAATGTAAACAAAGCCAATACCATAGGGAAGTTCAGTTTTGTTATTGTTATTTAATTAATTAGCACGTTCAATTATTTTTTATTCACTCGCAGTTTGTTAGTACATGTGCGCCGCCTTTAAATTATCGTAATGTTACCTCCATGTCGCTATGTAAAAAAGCCCACAAACAATTAAAATAATAAATATTCATACAATGAATTTTCATTCATAAAAATGTATAAAATATATAAAAATAAAGTTTTAAAAAGCCATTATGTGGTTTATTTTTAATTTCATATTTTTATTGTTATTATGATTTCATTACGTTCTGAAGCATGTGTGACAAAAATAATAATAATTATTATTGTTATAGTTTAAATATGAAGCATATACTGCAATTCCTGTACATTATCCATAATGCACATGCGTTTTAAACTAAAATCTCAATAAAATTTGGTGTAAAAATGCATTTTATGACACATTGATTAAAATACGGATAACCTTGACCTTGGATACATTTTAATATTTTTAAAAATTAAATTTAAACAATTTTAATATCTTATTTTGTCCGAACTCTTTTATGTATTAATGTTTTGTATAAAAAAACTGATGAAAAACAGATTTCATTGTTTCAAAAGAATCACAGTCTGATTTTGAGACAGTTCTGGTCAAAAAAGAATACGAATAATAAATTTTCGTTGACATTCAATTATAGTTATTTTGATTAACCGGCTTTATTTAGTCAATGTATAGTTAATGAATTTTCTACCTCATTGCGTCTGAATGAGTGAAATAAAGACACAAAGGTACTTATTTTCTTGTATCTAATGTGATTTTTGTGTGTACTTTTATTAAGGTTGATCGAGACATTTTTCATACGTCATAAATTTTAAAGATTTTGATTAAATTATTTATTTTTTTGAACTCATTGAAAATTAATATAAAATTAAAAGATGAAGCATAAAGGAAATTGGATTGGTGATTTCATGAAAAAGGTGATGAGTTTTTACTTTTATTTGAGTTGTGAAGCCCATGGTTGTTTACACGAAAATGGACAGTGAAAAGAGGTTTTCTGAATTCAAACGGATTGTCCAGATCCCTTATCTCTTCATTCAACAACCCTCAAACAAAATGGATTAAAATTGGTTTGTGTATCGAATCAATATGAAAATTTTCGAGAAGGATCTTTACTCACAGTAAGACGAGACGTTTCGTAAACCCCTCGCAGTGCTTTACACTGTCATTAACTCAAGTAACTAAGTAATCAAGGAAGATTCGAAGCTTCTGCTTGTTACTCATACTACTCATACCATTTCATGATTTTCCAGTCGTTTAAAAGTGTCCCATGATTGACATGGTTTTCAGCACGTTTTTAGAGTGTCATTAATTTTTAAATGATTTTCATCATCTTTTAACAAATCTAATCAGAGTTCATTATACTCTGGATACTCAAAACAACTAATAAAAACAATAATACGATATTAACTCTATTTTTGTTTTCAAAAATAAAAAGCCTAACGGCATTCTACCATTAAAAATATACAAATATAACTTCATTTGTTGTATTTTACTTTTTATTATTATTTTTTTAAATTATTTATATTAACATAAATAAATATTTAAACATACAAAAACCGGTGTTTTATGTAGGTAGAGAGAGAGAAAAAAAATAAAAGATTATTATATTATTATGCGAAATGGTAAAGTGGAAAAGAAAGTCTCTATTATTATTATTACTTTGTTTTCTATCAAGCATGTCGTCGTCGACATTATTCATCATTGTATCTCTCATATTCTCTTTAATAAAAAAATTTATATGTCTTAGTTTGATTGAAAGAAGGTCACAATTAAGAAAAAATTTTGATATATAAAATGTAAGTTGCAAAAATTAATTCAAGTCTTTATAACATTTTATGAATCCTCGGTATATTTTAATTTTTTTAAATTTATACTGAAATTTATGATTCTTTTCACTTTTACCAGTCCAAAACAACAAATCAAAGTATATTTAATTCATGGTGCAAAAAAACCACACACACGTGATTTTGATAGTAAAACTACATTAAATCTGACGGAAACAATTAACAATGAAAGTGTTTTGTGGTTTTTTGTATAAATTAAAAAAAAAAAAAACATTACAAAACATAAAGAAACATTCAATTTCTAAATTATTGTGAAAATTAAAATTGATGTTGACAAGTGTGAAAATGTTTGAATGGGAAATTTAATTTTTAATTTTTTATTTTTTTACAGTGTAAATAAAATATCAACTTTAGCCCCATTTGAAGAATGCCTAAATTTGCAAGAGCTTTACTTAAGGAAAAATAATATACAAGATATAAATGATTTGGCTTATTTACAGGTAAGATTTGAACCTTGCACTGCAACATGAAGACCCATCTTGAAGTGAGAAATTATTTGAATTCCCTTCTTTAAATGTTGGTTACAATAAAAATTGTAATAATATAGTTTTTTTTGTATATTTTGTTCTGAATTTAAGTTTTCCATTAAAAAAAATGATGAATTTACCGTTTTAATAATGTAAATTATGATTATTCTAATGTCTCTTATGAATATTAGTCATTCAAATAATGACAAAGTACCATTATGTATGAGAAGCAAAATAAAATAACAAGAATTATCAGATATTATTATGATTTATTTTATTCTAAGAGCTTAAAAGCACTATGAACAACCGTTATGAATATTAAATTTATTATAAATCGTAGTTTGAAACGCATTACAGATTCAATAATAAGATGCATTTTTCTAAATTGACATGAATCACCGCACATTAACAAGATGATTCACATTCCTTTGTTTTGATATTTAAAGTGATATCTTTTGAACTCTCTTATTTTGATTTAGTTTTTATGTGTGTACTTTAATTGTGAGATAGAGTTCTGTAATATTATAAGTCAAGGATAGGTCAGTAATGAGGAACTTGGATAAAAGGCTCCCAGATAGGTCAAAATGACTTATATTCAGATTTAGATTTATAAGGTAGCTACTTAAGATAGCACTCAAACCATGAATCGAGTCCATTGTGTATACCTGTTATCATGATCGACGGGTCTTAACTTTAAATGTGTCATTCAAAGCAGTCGTCACATTAATTTGAATAGAAGGAAAGCGTTACGCTTCAATTTTTAAAGTTTCATGACCTATCCTCAAATATGCTAATCGTACAAGCCTCAACGCTCTGCAAAACCACTGATCTTCTTTGAAGATGTCCGAATTATCAAACACGAGCCATTTAGAAAAGACTTTGAATGAACTTTCCAATAACTTTTTATTTTTGTTTTCACAGAAATGTGAACAACCTTCGGTACATAGCAAGACTTAAATTTGTTTATATTGATAATTTGAATCAATTTAATATAACTCACTCACTTACGAGACAAGAAATTAACTGCTGGTGACAAATCATGACTCACAATTCCCAAAATAAGAAAGAAAAAAAAAGAGAATTGTGTACCAATCAATAAATGAATTATTTATTATATCGAACGAGAAAAAGTAGGTAAAACGAACTTGTCTTTCATAAATTATGATTATCGTAATATATTATTATAATTTATTGGTCATATCCCAGTCATATCGAAATCAATACAGTCCAATAAATAAAACTTGTAAATCGGGTTTCTCAGTTTCATTTCAATGGTATTTGTTTCAAATGTAAAATAACAATTCTAAATATACACATTTTCAATTATTTACATTACGACAATCTCTAAATATATGAGCAAGATTTCAAATTTATTGTATGATAAGCGATTAAGAGTCTTAATGCATACGATAAAATGCCATAAGATATTAAACAATGCGAATTTCATGTGATTCTAAGCACGAACCGGTACAATGACATTGAAAATACAAAAAAAAAACTTTAAATAAAAAAAAAAACGAAAGTTATTCTAACATATCCACTATAAATAAATAGATAAAGACATGTAGAATAAAACGAAATAAAATTATATGTTAATTTAAAATTCTGTATAGTCGATCAAACGACATATTTTCAATAAAAACTATATTTGAATTGAATACGTGTTTGCATGCTATAAATTTATCAAGTCCAAGTCAAAGAAGAAAAAATAGTTTAGAAATTCTTACTATTGAACTATTCCAAAAAGTGCATTAAGTGTTTTTGGGCTGCGATTCATTAAAAATAGCTAATAGTTTTATATAAAAATATTTTTTTGCTAAGATACGATTTTGAAAATTAAAAGGAACAATTATTTAAATCTAAACAGAAGGCCGAACTAAAGTGTTCTATATAGGAAGAAAAGATGACAGAATGAAGGAGTGACAGAGTGAAATCTTTATGCTCTGAGACCTGACTTCTGACTACAATCCTAAATCCTAATCTAATCAAAGTGACTTGAATAAACCATCTGTCAAAGATTCATTTTCCATACTATTTGGAGTAGAAATAAACAAAATCCATATATTCTAGAATAAATTTAGAAGTAAAAAAAATTAAGAGTTGTTTTCTTTTATTTTTTATACAAATTGTATAATGTTGCAAATCTCGAATAAATATGAGGTTTTTGCTGTTGTTTATGCAGGTTAAGTTCAATGTCTACAAACCAGTTATTTTTAGTTTTGATTAGTAATTTATGAGAATATAGGTTTATAATATAAAATCACCAATTAAAGGATCGATTTTTGTTTCAACTTGGGTGAGTTTAAGTCACATACAGGCAAAAAAAAATCTAATCACGCTCAAATGCAAAATTTTTGGCCAGGGTTGATCAAAAATTGAATATGATAAGCATTTGAGATGATTTTGTTTAGTTTTTATTCCATCTACTTAATTTTACTGAATACTTGGTACAAACGTTGTAGGTCAAAATGCAGACTGTCTTTAGAAATTACTTTTTTACTCTGATGATGCCCACATAAAGCGAATGCTCTTCAATGTTCAATTTCTTTCATCGTACTGTTCATTTTAAACTAGTTTTCCTTTCTTTTCTAGTAAACCAATTATGACGTGACTTTCACCTAATTATTAATATTATTTAAATAATTGATTTCATGACAACTAAGTCAAGAGGTGGACACAACCAAAATATAAATAAATTAACAATTAATTATAGTACCTTGACCTCATTGAAGTTTTTTTTACCATTCATGGCACCATCATTTATGATGTCATACTGAAAACATCAATGCAGGCAAATTCAAATTAAACTAAGCATAACAATTTTGAAACATTTTCCACTTATTCGCATTTACTACTTTAACTAAAAAAGGGGTGTAGTGAATTGAGTGTGAAATTTGACGAAAGTGATTTTATTGTGTCTGTGTGAAAAAGTTAAATTTTCATTTAATTTTAATGTTTGGGTGTGAAATTGACCTATTAAAGTAATATGATATTGAATTTCTTTTCAGAATTTACCTAAATTAAAATTTTTATGGCTAGAAGAAAACCCATGCGTGGATATGGCGGGACCAAAGTATGTCAAAATGTTAAAAAAAAATAACTTGAAATTCATTGAAATAATTTTACAGTTACCGTGCATTTGTACTTCGGGCGTTACCTAATTTGAAGAAATTGGATAACGTTGAAGTGACACCTGAGGAAGTGGATGAAGCAATGCGAAGGGATATCAGAATATCACCACCTTCAGGTGGACAACCACAACAACAACAAGACTTTGAAATTGAACAAAATCATCACAATAATCAGGATTGGCAGGAATCAAGTCCAAGTAGGGAGGTAAGATACAATTTAATATCATTAATGTGTGCTCATTATGTTTGTTTTGTAATTTTAACCAAAATGAAAGTACATTTAACGATAAAGAATGTGTTTGTAGATGCTTTCCTATTAACTTACTAAAATTTTCGATTGTTATTTGACACAGCAACGTCAAAGTCCTGAAAATACAGAATCTGAATGTATCAGCGACCCCTTGGATCGGGACGCTTCACCATCATCACCATCTCAGGAGGTACTTTTTCATTTCTTTTCATGTTTTTATTTTCCGTTGAATTTAACTCGTTATTAGTATTGTGATGATTGTTAATGTCTTGCTTTTAATAATTCACAGTAAAAATATTAAATTAACGTACGCAAATTTTAATATTTTGATTTTATTTCTTTATTTTATATTTTTATGTAAATGCTCCTCACAATTTGGTCTTTATTTAAATGCAAATGCCTTTAATGCTATTAATTTATTGTAACAAAATATGCAGCAACGCAGTGCACAAAATTCAGATAGTTACTTACCGGCTGAATCTAATCACCCACCACAATCATCGCCACGATATCAAAATAATAATGCAAATAATTCACGTGGGCAACAATATCAACAGTATGATGTAAGCATGTTATTCTTTTTTATATTATTTATATTTTTTTATTCTTAAATTGAAGCATAATTTTATCTTTAGTTAAAAAAAATAAAAATTCACACATTAGATTACTTTTGAGTTGTAGTCTGAAGTTACAAACGGTTTAAAGGGCAATTTTATTTTTTTTATTAAATTTAATTTACTTAACGCTTCTTTAATGTAGACCCTTTTTATTAACATTTGAATTTATATTTCTTGGTGATTCTGTAAAATAATTGTAAAAACCTATTAAATTAATATCATTATCATAAACACAAATAAAAAAAACACATCACTTGGGCTCGGGACAGGACTATGAAAATGGTAGATACAACGATCGTGCACGAATAGCACAAAGCATATCAACACAATCAATGAAGGTTTGTAAATAAGGCGATTCACACTAATTTTCAAATAAGTTGTTTGATGATTCACTTTTGAAAATTAATTTTTTTTTATCTCTATTTTTGGTTGAAACTCACCAAAATATCCGTTACTTATTTTATTAGAATTTTTTAAATTTTATTTTCGAGATGGCAAAATATTTGAAAATTATTGTGAATTGCCTAATTAAAAAATATTAAAATTTACTCTTATAATGTTTGGAATTCCTATTTTCATTTTAATAATTTTTTTTTATATTGTTTTAAACAAAATGTCTTAATAATTTTTCTTTTAATTTTTCATTAGGACTATTATCAGGCCGAATATCAACGACCACCTCCAGCAAATTGTCGTCATAGTCAACATGATTTAACGGAGTGGAATGAAGAAGCAAATAGTAGTCATGGTCCAAATGGATCAAGGGGATCAGATTATTCAACACCTCGTCGTGAAAAACCCGACATGTTTGCATATCGTAATGGCAACAGTAGTCGAGAGGAATTAGATGAACAAGCTGAACGACGTCGTAGTGAGGTTAAAAGAACTGAAAATCGTATTGCCGATAGTACTAGTGTTATATCAAACACCGTTCTCAATCACTTGCATGGAATTCATAGACGACCAGTGAATAGAGTATGACAAAATTTATCATTATTTTACATCAATTAACCTAATTTTTTTTCGTTTCAGAATTCAAATCTCCTATCAGCTACATTGTGTCTCGTAAAAGAACTTGATTATCCGAGTTTGGAAGTTGTCGAACATGCAGTTCGATGTCGAATTGATGAATTGACTGAATAATTATCAAAAATCCTGTTACATTGAATAACCTCATTACCAGAAACAGAAAAGACAAAACTTAATTTTAAAAGCATTTAAATTAAATTTTAATTAAATCATGAAAAATTAAATCCATTTCCATTCCCAGTGTTTTCAATCAAAGCTATTTCATTTAGATGTGCTTTAAGTACATTTTGTTATCATGTTTTCCATACTACATTTTTAATAATATTTATAAATAAATTATTATCATTGAAATTCATATTTTATGTTAAAATTAAGAAGAAAAACGTTAAGTTTTGAGATTATTTTAATAAAATAAAATACAGTTAAGGATTGTATGAGCAGCTCCAAACATTGACTAAGAAATTAAATTGAAAATAAAAATGCTAAACTAAAATTTAAAAAAAATAATAAAAAACTTTTTAAAAGTTGAAAGTAATAATCGTACTCAATATTGTAATAAAATTTTGCTTTAAAAGCAATTTTCAAAAAAAAAAGTTCATTAAAGGACTAAAATAACAGAATACTTGCCAATAATGATAAAAAAATGAAATATTAAAAATATAAATAAATATTACGTCCATTGAAAAAAAAAGGTGAAAAGTGATGTTAATTCAACGAAATTCTTATGTTTGTATGTTTTTTTTAAAATTGTTTTGTATTCTAAAAATCACTTAAAAGTTAAAAATTATCAGTTTTAAGTAAATTTTTAAAAGGATTGTACTTAAAATGCCGTTAAAAAAATTATATTTCTTATGAAAAATTGAGTAAAATTACTTGATTTTACTGCAATCACACCATTTTCGCCTTCATAGATGTTCTGATTTGAATTTAGAAGTGCAATTCACAAAAAAAAATTAATATTTTTAAATTAAAAATTGGAAGTTAATAAATATGTCGTGCAGCTACTATCAGCTACTATTTTTATTTAAAATTATTTTTTTTCCTTTGATTTTTTACTAAATGTGTTTAAATTTGCGCTGTCTATTGTTAATTTATCTAATATATCATAATTTACTGTAAAATAAAAGGGTTTTATATTGAATGAAAAAAGTTGTTTATTTTTTTTGCAATAAATTCAGTTGTTCGAGGCAGTTGCAGATCATATCGCAGTTCTAGGAAATGAGAGATAAACCGTAATGTTGAAATTCAGAATTACTTATGCCAAGGCTGAAAATAAGCACTTTATCTTGGTTAGAATCTCATATTTTATAGCTAATAAAGCTAAAAATTTGACTGTGTGATGTCTTTAAAAAAACTTACGAGCATGGAAGAAATGAGAATTCACTATTCGTGTCTTATCAATCACTAATTTAAAAAAAAAACTTGTAGAAAATGCATCCTTGATTTTCCAATAGACTCCCAGTCTCAAAGAATACTTGACACGTGTTTAATTTTAAATTCATTATTCTTTTGAATTTAAGTCGGTTAAGAAGATGCATTTTTGAACTGTTTTTCATTAAATGTCCGTTAATTCTTTTTTAATTTGTGATATTCATTGCATACAATTAAATTGTTATTTTTTCAAGTTAAAATCTTTATTTCATATAAAAATATTATTTTCATTATTTAGTTAATTATTTGAAATAATTCGACACTAAAAAACTGTTATCTCACTGAAATTTAGAAGCATTTTCCCTAAAATGATTTTTAAAATTACGATTTATCGAACGACTCATTTCCATCAATGGCTTTGAGCGCTGCCAGAAGTTTATTTTTTTTAGCTGAATCAATAACTTTCTTCTTGTTATTCTCATTTTTGTTGTTGTTATTTGAATTGCTATTTTTACTGGCATTTTGATCTTGAATCACCTTTTTCTGTGGTGATATTTTTGTCATTTCATCACACATTTGATCAAGGAAATATTCTTTTTTTAACGCATTTTCACTCAATTGATGTCTCATTTGTTCCAAATCCATTTGTTCTTCTGCCATGAGTACTTGATAAACTGCTTCATCTGATGATTGTGCAACTACACGTTTATTGTTATTATTATTTGTGTTATTTGTACTAATTGAATTGCGACGAGATGATGTAACTGACGATGACACAGAAATTTGCATGCATTTATTCATTTTCGCCTCAATTTCTTCAATGTGTTTCTTGTGATCGAGGATTTCATAGTTCTTACGTGGAAGGTCTTGTAGTGATGGTAATGGAGGGAATTCGATTTCTATTAAAAATATTAAAAATCTATAGAAAACATGTTTAAAGCAAATATTATTTAAATTTCTCACCATCAATTGAAATACCGTTACTAAGAATTAGAGATGTGTCAAGTGCTTCTTCGGTGATATGATTAATGGGCTTTTGTGGCAATTTCGGTGAAACATTATTTTGACTTGTTTTTGCATTTTTCGGGGAAGATGATTTATTATCCTGATTTGGCTCACGTGGAAGAGGACTCAAAAATCTGGTTTCCTTTTTCTTATTAGGAGACACTTTGGTCATTTTATCTCCCTATTAAAATTAAATTAAAAAGAGAATTTTCATTATCACGATAATGCAACAACTTACTCGATCAAAATCTTCGGCTGACCGATTTCTTTGCTTAGAAATTTTTGCTCGTTGGAATGTAGGCGAACCTTTCAGATTCAATGACTAAAAGAAAAGTAAAACTAGGTTAGATCTCAATTTGATAAGATAAGCATAACATACTTCAAGTAGATTGTTCAAACGTGAAATTTCGCCATGTGCTCGTTCCAATTTTCCATAACATTCGCGATATTTTTGATTTTCATGCTGCAATTGTGTCTTAAAACCTTTTATTTCTAACTGTAATCGCCTTGCCAGCAATTTAACATCATTATCCTTATCATGTAAGCGTTGTTCCAAATCTTTGACACGTTCTGTCAGTCTTTCTCTCTCCTCCAGATTACGATCCTTATTCAATTGCATTAAATGCTTATTTTGATCACTCAATGACAGTAAAATCGCATCTTTTTGCTTCACTTTTTCAGTCAAATCCTTATTTTGATGCTTCAGATTCCGAGCTTTTGTTTGCCAGACACGCAATTCCTCAGCATGTGAATTCAACAGTTGCGGCAAATCTGCATTTGATTTCTCATATTTTGATAATGCCGAGTCTTGTCGTTTATGGATGGCCTTGAGTAGTCTATTTTCGGTTGTGAGTTCCTGTTTGATTAAAAATTCATTGATTTCAAATTAATATTTTAATTAAAACAAATACAAATCTTACAGCGATGTGTTGACGTGCATCATTTAATTGATTCTGAAGTTGTTTTACACGCAACATTTTTGCGGAAATAACACGTTGACGAACGTCACTCGTTCCGCCCATGATTGTGGATGACCGATTACCAATTTTACGTCTATTTAACATATTTGATGAAATTTTTGTCGAACTTGTTGATGAATAAATACTTGGCTCCATTTTGACTAGGGTACCAGAGCCAGAAGTTTTACTACAATAATAAAATAAAATAAAATTTAATAGTAAAATAGACAAAAAAATCCTTCGCGTTACTAATGGTGATGCAATAAATGCAATTTTTATATTCGACAAGAAATGTAAACGGTTGTCAAAACAAAATATTTTCAACTACTACTACGATCTTAATGGAAATATGTGTAAAATGCAAATGAGAAATAAAATGCAACAAAAATCTATGTATGAAATACTCAACATATGGCATAAAAAATTCAAAGGACAGGGTGAATTTTGAAATCAAAACACAGAAAGGTCAATTTTTTGATTTCTACCAAATCGAAACGGACCTTTAAACGATGGAAAAGAGAGTAATTTTAACATCCTTAATAAAAATTGACCTAGAATTTCCTTTAAATGAACATCAAATTTCAAACTTTTTTAAACACCTGCAATTTTGATGCACTTTTTAATTACTTTTTAAAAGTATCGTGTGAAAATTTACACTCGAATAGTAATGAAAATGCAGATAAATTCAAGACTGGATTATGACAAACAACATAAGTAAGAAATTAATCCAAGCATTAAATTCACACATAATTCATAAATTTATTGTCCGTTAAAAATTTAATCTGATCCATATCAACTTTTCATGAGATTAATTACTTTGTTTTTATGGCCAGTGAGCTTTAAATATTCACTTGGGTCAATTAATTGTCATTTACGAGCATAAATTATTTAAAAAAAATACTGTTAATCAATTGCAATCGACCGTGAACTTTGATTGACCTGACGTTTCTTGGTCAATTAGTCGTAAAATACGGTGATGATTGAATGGAAAAAAAATAAGACAAAAAATTATAATATCGGTAATCCCCTCATTATAATGAACGAATAGTATAAAGTTGTGAGTAATGCAAATTGAATGTCATTTTTTTATTGAATATAAAATTTTATTGACCTTATATTTGCTCTCGTGGTCAAAAAATTGTATAAGAATCCTGCTGGTGCTTTTTTCGACTGAGTCAGATTGTTACAAATTAATTCCAACTTTGAGTGGAAATTTTTTCTGTCACCCGAGACAAATTTTGAAAATGATTTTCTCTGCGAGCAAAAATTCACCACAACACGTCTCAAGTTTGAGATACTTCAATTTTACGTAGTTCGATTACCTTTTTAATGTGGTATTCAATTCATTCAAAACTAAATTACTACTTACTACTAATGTGATAATGAGATAACGAACGGTTTTATTAATTGATCATATGGTGTGTGTTTGTGTTATTTTTCAAGTGATATTTTAATGCGTAAACCAACAATTATTAAAATAAATATGATACTTGTATTTTTTGCTCTTATTAACTGATGGTAATAGAAAAATTAAACTCTTACTCTTTTCCATTTGTCACAGATGTTCTGGTGTTTCCTCCAATCATTGCTGGGGCACTGCCAGATACTGTTAAAATTTCCTTAGTTACTGCACCATTTGCATTTATAAGAACAACTTCCGATCCACTTGTCATTTTGATATCCTTTATTTGGACTAATCTAGGTCAGGGTTTTTTATTTTTTAGCAGAATCACATTCAAGTAACTTTCGATTTATTATACAATCAATTACCATAATAATTATAAATGAAAAGTACTAATGAACATTGCACACAAACACCGTATCAAATTTATGTCTGGGTACGTGTTTGAAATCACATTATAAAACTCATTACCAATTGTTCAAATTGTTCGATATGAATTTCGTATTTATAAAAAAAGATTATTTTTTCCGTAACTAAATCTCTAAATTGGCAGAAATTAATTTACAACTATTTTTTTTATTTCTTTCAAAATATTTATTTCAAATACATACTTTTTTTTATTAAATGCTATGATTTGTAATTTCATATCAAAGTTATACACGGTCTAACAAAAAAATATGTTATATGTACTTTTCGCCAAAGTACAATTGAACGAACTGTTTTTCATTTATTTTGATTTGATTATCATAACCTTTAAAATACGATGTTTTTTTCATTATTCATGTTTGTTACGTTACACGGTTGTTTATTTTCAAGTTACTATTGGTAACTAAGGTTTTTTATTTCTGATCTTAGTATGTTATGTACATGGAAAAATATAAAATGCAGAAATGTAAGACAAGAAATGTAGAGTATACACATGTTGTTGATTTTATTTTCCTTTTTCTTTCCAACAACGGAGTTTTTCGGTTTTCCTTTGGTTTTCGTTCCTTGAAACTGTGTTGTTATAAAATGTAGTGTATGAGAATAAATTCAAATATTCCAGTCGTTTTTAAAATTAAATAACAAACTAGAAATTAAGCAAGAATTGTGTATGTTAACATTTTTTGATCATATTTAGCTTAGTTTAAGTTACATGTAAATACTAAAATTTTATTTATTGTTACTAAACACACGTTTACTTAAAATTTAAAATATAAATATTTAATGTAATTTTATTGAAACAAAAACAACAAAAAAAAGGCAAATTTGCAGTAAAATTAACGTATGATTTCTATTTTAAAATAAAATGGAAGTTTCCAAATAGATAATTAACAAGTGTATAAAGCAAAACTTTTTTGAAATAATGAAATTGGACACATGTCTTGGGATTTACTTGGTTAACATGAAATTTTCCAGAAAGTTGATTGATAGAATTTTTGAATAGCAGACATTTTGTCCACACCATTTTTTCGGTCCTTTAGAAATTGATTGTCCACAAGGTTTTCGTCCACAATAAATTTTGGTTCTTCATTATAATAAGGCCATAAGTAAATATGTCCATTTCAACATTTAACGCCGAGTAATCACATATTGTGGACAGCCTCATCTATATGAAGCGGATTATGCAATAATTCAAGCCCAAGAGGTCGTTTGCGCTATAAAGCGCCGTGCAGAGTCGCATCCAAACGAGACACTTTTCCATCAACAAAAATGAAGTTTCATGTATTTTCGATTTCTCTGTGACCAATTATTGAATAGAGACCAAAGGTTATGAAAATATGATGCTCCAATTTATTTCAATATCATATTTATTCGAGTATTTACGTCAAAATAAGGAAAAATTCCCAAGAATGAAAAAAATTGTTAAATCATCACAGTGACTCAACAACTTTTATCTAAAAACCTTAAGTGAATCAAATCGATCAAATTCTGACTTAATCATGACCATTTATAAATAAATAACAAAAATTAAGCCATTACACTTAAGCAATTTTAAAAGTAAATAAACTTGAGGTGTTTTGTATCATTTTTTTTTGCTTATTGTTGGTGTTGAAAACAGGAGCAAAATAATTTTTTACAATTGAAACCATAACAAATTAAATAAGTTTTTACATTTTTTCCTTCAACAGACTTATATTATTCTTTACAATATAAATAATTAGGTTTTCGGTAGCAAAAATGATTAATAACGAAGGATTGCAAAATTTATGATTACTTTATTTTTATTATTATTATTATGTTTCATTGAAAACTTAACTTTAAATGTTTGATATTTAATTTATAAATTACTTTTAGACAAAACATTACGGTTTTTTTCTGTCAAATGTGTGTAATTTATAACAGTAATGATAATAATTAAATAAAATAATGTTCATTTGTGTGTTTCTTGTGCATCTACAAAATAAATCAAAATTAAACAGAAGCTGTAAAATTAGGTGCTAACATAAAAGGTGTACTCACATATGTATATAATTAGTGTTTTTTCCTGCCCAAATATAAGAGAAGTACTCAAGGTTAATAATAATAATAAATAAAGAAAACCCAATTTTTTATACTTAAATGCACATTTTAAGTAATAGCTCAAAATTTGTTCCAAGTTTATGTAATTTATATTTTTTTTTTTAAATAAATATTGATGAATCATGAACATTTAATAAGTACACATTTTATTATTAAAATAAAGACTACTGTGTTAACTCTGCGTTTTATGTACAAAAATCATTTTTTTTTGATGATATATTTGATTATTATTGTTGATTACCATTTTTTTCATACATTATTTGTATTAATTTTTTTTATATTTTTCATTAGACAAAAACTTATAACATTTGTAAAATACTTTATTTTAATATAGATTTTTTTTTCTTTGATTCCTCTTCAAATACAAAAGTTTTTTGAATGAATAATGTGCCTATGTAATATTTATATTATTACACTCTAATGATATTTACCTGACACATAAAATTTTTGTAGTGATTTAAATGACTGACAAAATGTTTGTTGTTTAAAAAGTGCTTAAAATTGTATTTAAAATTACATTAGACATGAATATTTTAATAAAAATTAAAATGTATAAATTAAAAGAACTTGAAAGTGCATTTTTTTCAATGGATGACAGGACAAAAAAACATCGTACTTGTTTCTGCTACCATTATTTTAATCTTAGTCCCGTTCCAGCCTAATCATTACACGTTACATTTAAGTTTTTTGACAGCGAATTTCAGGGACCAAAATTTTTGTCCAATTTGTCTATGCCTTGTTTAGGAATTTTTGTGATATTTTGTAAAATATTGTTAATTAAAAAAAAACGATTTAGTATAAAATTGATTTACTAGACAATTTTAGATTGAATTCCCTTCAAAGCTTGGGAATAGTTTTCTCATTCGATCATTGGTTAAAATCTCTGTATCTGCTTGTAAGCTGTGGTTAAGGTATTAGCTTAGTGTACTGGATGTCACGGGTTCGATACTCGGAGCAGACACAAAAAATCAAAAGTGCTGGAAATGCGATTTTTCTCCAGTTTAGATTAGTACAGCATGAAACCGTAACGAAAAATCGTAATATCTCGTGGACCGAAGGATCTAGGACGTAGAAATTCTACGCACCAATAGTAAAGACACCCAACCATAAATTCCAATGATGTATGTCGAGGATAAGACGTTTCAACAAGAAGTTGTACAAAATAGAATTAAGGTTCATGTAATGAATTATTGTGATATACCAATAAAGAAAAAAAATATAAAAGTAATCTACCGGACACAACGATGCCCAAAACCAGCAAGTTGCTGAATAGGGATTAACATCCTTGTTACTTTAAAAAAAAAAAAAAAAAAAAAAGTAAAAGACCTAAAATACTTGTTAAATTATTCAATATTATATAATTTTTATTATATTCATAATTTTTAATATAAACATGAAAAATATTCCCCAAATAAGTTAAAAATCAGAGGTAATGACGATTCTTGATATAATTCACATTAGTTTGTTTACTTAATTACAGTTTTTTATACAGACAAAATTTTTTCAAGCAGAAACGTGACTACATCCTATTCTGATGAAGGTTTTATTCAGAATTTATATTTTCTGAATCTGAATCGCAAATTTAGAAAAATTTCTTGAAATTAAAAATGGTATTCAAATGGGAAAGTACATATTTTATGATAAATTTCAATTATTTCATTACATCATAAAAGTACAGCGACATAAATGGATAAAATGTCTGTCATAAATTAACCAAAATTAAAAAAAAAAATAAATAGTAAGTGAACCTCACATTGTTCGTCATCAAAGTGTTAAAGTTCAAAAATCATTCATCAATAGTTTTACACACATCATTTTTTTGTCTTCTTCAATTTTTATTATGCTATATTGTTATTTAATACTTGGTCAATGTCTTAATTCAATGATGAAAATGAAGTTTTGGGGTTTGAAATAGGTCATAAACAAATGCTTTTTTTTTCTTAGCTAAGCACTTGATGTGTCATGAAATGCAATTACAAGTAACAAGGTTCAATTGTAATAAAAAAGATATGTTAAAATAGATAAAATGTATGAAAAAAAATCAATTTAAAACTGTTTGTTAATCATAAATAAAAGCGAAGAAAAAAAACCACATGAATTTTAGTGTGTTTTTGTTAAATGAAGTACACAATAATGAATAATTTCATATTTTATTTTTTTTTTTTGATGATTTTGACGCTGAATAAATAGCTCAAAGACGTTCATTGATCATAAGTACAAAACCGAAATTCAAATAATATTTTTTATCTGTATTTTGTTTGGACATCATCATTTTTTTTATCTTGATTTGATTTATTAAGTGCATAAAAATACGTAACCTTACACATGCTATTTTTCAATTTACGTTTCAATTGTCTGGTTTTTTTCCCTTTTCATAATTTTTATGAGAGGATTTCACTTGTTATTGTAAATAAGCTAATTTTTTTTAAAAGTTATCGTAATGTAAGAGGATTTCATCATGTTAAATTTTTTCCAACAGAATCGCTTTTCATTCAAAAATAAAAGGAAATTCGTCTCTTCTTAAAATTTTGCAATTAATAATTACATAATAAAATTATAAAAATATTAAGTACACAAAATTTACTTTACAATTATTTATTATTACTTTCACCTTTACCTTTCAGCTCAACTCTTCACACGCAATTGACGAGACAAAATTTTGACCAAAGAGGGTTTTATTGTGTAAGTACATGACAAATTCATCATCGTCATCATCATTAATGTAATTTTTTTTTTCTTAAACTGAGCATTATTTTCATAATTACATGTGAGTATTTTTGTGGTTATTTGAAGATAAATAAAAAGGGAAATTACAATTAAATTGAAAAATAAAACGAAATAGTTTTCGTTTAAATTTAAATAAGTTGAGAAATTTACAAAAAAACAAGGTCAGTTGATGGTGGATAAAGTTTTAATTTGTAATATGAAAATTATTTTCATGAATCGTCAATAAAAGGTTAAAATGAAGGGTGAAAGACTGAAAACCTTCAAAGCCTTTTTTAGAGATGAATAGGAGACTAACAGAAGCGCAGGCATGTATTTGCTAAAGAAATTGTGCCCTTGATGAGACTAAAGCCCGATAAAGTCGAGCAAATCAATCCAAAAATTTTTGGATTTGAGTAAGAAAAATTACACCTTCACCAGCTTTATAGAGAGAGATTTTGAAACCTTAATAAATTTGCCCTTTAATATGGATTCGATCCGGTATCAATCAGAGATCCCAAATCTGAAACAACAGGGTTTGAAAAAAGGTAACTGGGTATTTTTATAATAACAAAATTAATTTATTGAAAGAAATTTTGACGATTGTTTCTGAATTTTTTATCCTCCCTTATTGCTATGCGGCCGCTTATCCTTTGCATGTAAAGGACGATAGTGGATCTAGAAAGATGAAAAATTCAATTTAAAATGAACCAAATTTTAAAGTGGTGCGTGGCATAAATGTCTTGAGATTTTTAAATACTTGTTGGTTTTCATGTTTGTCCTTCAAGTCAAAGGATCTTTCAGACGCAGGATCATCTCTTAAGGTGTTAAATTGTATCTTTAATTTGGAAATCTTTAAATTTCCATAAAATTAAGTTCATTTTCTATTCAACCTCATAATATTTTGTCATAATACTCATGAATTTCAAATATTTAATTTTTTTCACTTTTATTTTCAAAATAGTCCAAAGAACGCTCATTAATAACTGAAACTCACAAAACAATATTTTATTTCACAACAATCATGAATATTATTAAAAATTAACACAGTAACTTAAATCCAATTCTTTTTATTAACAAACAAATAATTTTATTTAACATTAATTTATTAATAACAAATATTGCATTGTATTCCAATAATAAATACATGGTAAAGTCTCTTGTCTCAGTAAAAAATAAAATTTTCAGCATTATATTATATTTTTTCTAGAAATATTTTACTATTTTTGTAATTATAATTAACCATCATAATTGTTCAATATTATTATTTAATATGACATTTTCACTACAATTTATTAAATTCGCATTATCATGATTTATTATTGCACTATTTGTTGAATTTTCATTATTATTATTACTTAAATTATTCATCACACTGTTTATTAATTCATTTGTCATATCAAAATTTGGGTTGACATGAATTGTAACTGGAATTGTAAATGTATTTGAATCTGTTGAAGTTTGTTCAATTTTAATCACTTGTTCCTCCCCTTGAGATTTTTTCCTTCTCCGTTTCGACGTATTTGGTTTTAATGCATTTTGAGCTTGTTTTAATTGACGTTTTATCTGTTTGCGTACATGCGATTTTTGATGTGTAATCAAATGGTCACGTCGATAGAAGCGTTTTGAACACTGATTACAATGAAATGTTTTGCCAAGATCTCCACTGTGAATTACGAAATGCACGTCAAGATGTTCTTTGCGTTTGAATCCTTTGCTACAAATTGAACAGGAATAGGGACGTTCATCTTTGTGACCCAGTTTATGACGTTGAATGTGTTCTTTGCGTTTCATTGCAACACCACACACTTCGCAAATGAAACGACGATCAGCTTTGTGGGAGATTAAGTGGCGTTCTAACATGTGTTTGTCTGTGTATCCTAAATTACATTGAGGACAACAAAACACAGATTGACCAGCATCACTTTTAGTAATTTTGACTGAAACAGTGGGACGTGGTATTTTAACTTTTGGCGGTTTTGGTGGTTTAAGTGGCTTTATCCTCCTCTTTGGACGTCTTTTCTTCTTATTACCACTATTTGACATCACACCTGTATTTGTATCCGAATCATTGAACGTTAAATACTCTTCAAGATCAAAACACTGCGTTTTCTGGATAAGGTACTCATTTAACTCACTTGGCCAAAATTCATCAGTAATTAAATCAGATGTTGGCAAATTCAGTAAATCTTCGTCATTTTCTTTCTCAGATGACATTGTTTCACAGCTCCCTTCAGGTTGTAACACTCTACTTAAATTATGTAACTCTTGGACGTTATTTGAGGTATCTTCAAGACTTAAATGCATCTCTTGAGGTTGAATGGCTTTGAGTAATCCATCAGAATTAGTAGGCAATATCTCATTTATGCTTTCACTTTCATTAACGAAATTTGAATTAAAATCAATGGAAATTGGAGTAACTTCATTATTTGTTGCATTGAATTCTGGCATAATTCCTGGATTAATTACGGCAATTGTGAAAGGAATTCCATTGACATAATTTGAATTAATTGTCTCGACGTGAGGTAGTGGAAGGTTATTGGTATTCATGTCATCAGAATTGTGTGAGACAAACATTTCTGATGATATTTCTTGATTTTGTTGTAAAGTCACTTCATTTTGTTCTTCCTGCACAACAGGAAGGAAGTGAGCTTCCCCAAATGTTTGTAACATTTCATAATTCATTTTTTTTTTTAATTTATTTATTTGTTTATATTATTATTGTAAAGTGTTCTGTGTCTCCTACTAAAAATCTAAATCGTTTACTTCTACTTAAAAATTAATAAAAAAAATATTCATTTATTGTCTTTAAACTTTACAAAATTATTTTAAAATCTTATTATGACTTTCTAAGAGCAAGTACAGACGCGTACTGAAATTCGTCTAAGACATAAAGAAAAATATATTTTTAAAATTTGCCCGTTTTCGTCTCAATCTAATGTCTAAACTGTACAAAATATTTGATGCGAATGTCGTCGCGTAAACTACACAGAAAAGCTATAACGTGAGAGCTTTACACACAGTAAGAGGATATAAAAAAAAACATACAATTTTCGTGTTGGTATACACGAAAAATACATTGTACACAAAAAAAAATTAGATAAATATTACAACAAACGGACATTCAACAAACACACACATAAAACATGGTGTGGTCAAATATTGCTACTATCAATTTGTACTACGAAATTTGTAATAATAATGAAAATTTAAGAAAAAAAAATTGTTTGATGTACTCTTCAACATTCATCATAAGTTTATTGTATAATATAAATAAATATATATAAAAAAATAAATACAATAATGAATGAAATAAGAAATAAAATGAAATTACATTTATGAAGTAATTAGGGATGAAAAGAAAAAAAAATACATAAATGACTTATAAAGTGCTCGTATGTTAATGTGCATGTTTCGTGTTTAATATTTTTAATTGTTATATTTAAATTATTATAATTAAAAAAGAGCTTTTATTTATGTAAATACGTTGAGAAAATCGTAATTGTTTAAGCGTGTACTTTAAAGTCTAGTGGTCGGTGTACAATAAGAGTATGGACAATGAATGATATGTTTAAGTTCAAAAAATTAGAAAATATGGTGACATAAAGTAATTTTTTTTTTTAATTATTGATAACTTGTGATGTTTTTAAATGGAAAATTAAATGTCAATGAAACTTTTCATTTATATTGATCATTTCAAATTTTAAGTTTTTTTTTAGAAATTGGTGGTGGGTTACCGTATTTGTAGTAGAAAATCTTATTTTTCTTAAAGTACTCAATTTTTTTCCAAAATCATATACAAAAAAAAACATGTAAAACTGTCTGCACAACAATGATCTTGTTATAAATGATGAATAAATAATTCACCTGAACATAGAAAAATGGGAAATTCTAACCACTGAGCGGTTTAGAAAAGTGCATTTCGATGGGACTCGTTTCATTGAATATAATCAAGTTTTAATTTTAATAATTATACCGCTATTTTGAAAATAACGGTCATTTTGAAAATAACGGTCATTTTGAAAATTTTCCGCCATTTTGAAAAACTTTCGCCATTTTAAAAATTTAAAAAAAAATATTTGAAAAAATCGGACATTTTGGGCTTTTGAACATTTTCAGGCTCTGGAGCCTAATTCTTGACCCCAACTTCTGAGCCAAATTTCTGAGCTTAATCTTAGAGCCATTAAGTTAAAATTCATTTTAGTAAACTTCTTCACCCAACAAAACAAATTATAAATAATTTTAAAATTTTAACCGTTTTTAACGAGTTTTCAGGCTTCGGAGGCTCTGGAGCCTAATCTCAAAACTAATCAGTTTAAAATCATCCTTAAGACCTCCTCTGTCTAACAAAAAAAACCCGACCTCGCTCCGATGGACCATTCCGGAGTTATGGAACTAAATGAGTGTCAGAGTGACGGCGGACAAACCGTCTGTAATAGTGCATTTTTTCTTACGAAATGCACTAAAAAGAAAATGAAGAGAGTAATTGGGAGAGAAGTTTTAAGCGCATTTTAAGATACTTTCGGTGGCTAATTTATTTTGAGTGTCTATTAGACTAAGTAGAAGATTGTGATGTCCTCTGGTAACTCGGTCACAGTTCCTGAAAAATTTATATAAAATTTTGTTTTAGATTCAAATGTTCAAAACTTCAGATTATTTCCGGAAAACTCAAAATAATTTATTCTGATGTAAGGACATTTTTGCTTGTACTTTTTTTTAATAAATTGATTTTTTTGCATACGAGAGTATATACCCTTCTGATTTAACCACCATGGTATGCATTCAAAAAGTTCTTTTATCACATTTAATTCAATTTCCACAGAAAAAAAGCCTAAAAATCTCTCATGAATATAAATTTTGACCAATTTTTGATTTACTCACTTTCAATTACAATTTACACACACCACAGCGCAGATAAAAAAAAACACAACATGTAGACTATCTTACATTAAATTTTTGAATTTAGGCGCACATTTTATATGAATTTATTTAATATCATCGTGTTATAACAATAATAATAATAATAAGATAGATAGAAGAAATAAAACATAATAGTAAGAAAAATGAACAACACTTTAATTTTAATTTGTACCATGAGCTGATATAATGTCCATGAATAATTACAAGTGCTATTTATGTACAAATAATAGACCAAAAAAATGATTTTTTGATGAATTAAGAAAAAAAAAATCATTTTTACGAAACTTTCATTAAGTACTTAGCATGTTATGTAATTTCGGTTATTTTTTTTTGTTAATTTTAATTTCATATGAATCAAATAAATTTGAAAATCATCTGTGTTTTGTAACATGTAATTGAGTCTGATAATAAAATATTAAAAATATTAGCAATATTTTTTTTTTTTAAATTAAATTGAAATCCAATAATAATATCATCGATTTCCGTTATGACAGGTGTAAAGGTGATAAAAATATTCAACAAAATACCCTTGTAATTAGGATAAAATATGCATAAAGTTTTTAATTCGCTAATAATTAACATGTTCATTTTTTTTCATATACTGTACTCAACTAATTGAAGTTTTAAAGTTAATTAGCAATTCTTTTGAGTATGTTGAAAAAATAATAAGTAATAAATAATAATTTTTTTCTGTAGGACGTATGTTTGAAAAGAGACAAAACAGTTTACAGTTCACCGTCGTCTAGTTTGGTTTGTCTTTCATAAAAGAATGATTGTTTTTTCTTAATTTTCTCATTTTCCAAAACCTTCTATTTGCCAATTGAAAACATTTGAAAGTTTAATCGAGCTTCTTGTGCTTCTCTTTATACCATGTACATTAAACTTGGATCTTACTTAAAAAAAAAGTGATGAGTTAGGCTTTAATTGTGTTCTAATTGACAATTTCACGGATAATTTCCATTAAATTCAAAGCAACACATACAGAATCTAAAATTATCATCCAAATATTGACGTCAATTCAAAAAAATAATAGATATAATCCTTCTTTTATTTCACATTCCAAACTCCACATCATTCCACAGTTACTTCATCATCGTAATTGAAATAAGCATAAGATAAATGTCTAATTTAACGTTGACATTGACTTCAAATGTAAAATTACTATAAAAGATATAAATAATAAGAAATCACACTTATTTTTAAAAATAATAATATTAATTTTGATTAATATTAAAATATAATAAAAGTTTTTTTTTTTAATTTTCTGAATAATACAGCAATAACAATGTCTTTTGACACAAAAATCACATAGATCAACCATTAAAATATGACGACGCATGGTTATTTGTTAAATATCAAATGTGTGAAATGTAGGATTTGTGTCTTATTTATGTCATTATTCGCATGAAACACACATAAAAACAAACAATAAAAGTGCAATATTTTGTCATTTACTATTTGAATTTAGAGGAAAAAAAAGTGTGTTTTGCTGTCTCATTGCGAACATTACATTCTCATTAATGATGTTAATATCCTCTTATACACACATGAAATATTATGTGATGAAGGTACTTGTATTTTTATTTTTCAAAGAGCAAATGATGAATATTTCATTTAATAGGATTTTGATGCAACTATTTGGTAAATATTAGATGTAATGCAATTTTTATGCAAATAAAAGTAAAACTTGTGAATTTTAAATAGTTACAGATAAATAGACTTACAAATAATATAAAAAATATAAAAGTTTTTTTTTTATAATTTGAAGAAGAAAAAATTCCATTTCACACCTCTTTACTATTTATTTATTTTTTTTTTTCGTGAATTGAAATTGTGTTAAGATTTTGTTAATAAGTTTTACGAAAATTCGCACGTGATCAACCAAATTTGTAACGTATAAAATTTTTGAATTCCATGATCAAGAATCGCAATTAATGTAGCGGTTAATAATTTAAGGCGTTGCTTTTAAATGTGATCAAATGGATATGATCAAACGCAAATGTTCATATTCAATTTCATTTTATTTCAGAAACAACAGAATTTGGCTCAGATGATACAACTGGCGAAAGTTAGCTAATCGAAGCTAAAATGTAGAAAAAGAAATAATTCGTTTTTACAATATATACTTTATTAATTTCGAATTAAGTTAATGAATTTTATGACACCAAATGCAATAATTACATAGAACCAACTGAAATTCTGTAAACTTCTAGCACCATTACCGCCACAAAAGAATTGTGAACAATCAGCATGTTGGAATCGTCTTAAATGACTTAACAGTACACTATATTCACATAATCCGACTTTGCACCAATCAAAGTTTACCGGTTTCTCATTCAGGAAGAACATGATTTTGTTTGGTTCTGCTTCACGAGGACACCTGTTTGAATTTAAACAAAAGAAATTTATTGAAACACGTCTCTGATATGTCAAGTATTAACTTACTCATATTTGACTGCTGCAATATTTGCTGTGAATGGTCCAATTTTGCTGGTTCTCCAATGTCGATACGTCATATCACCATAATTGTCTGCACGAAGACTGTCACGATCCTTTGCCACTCCGAGTGCTGTTAAAAATAATTGGACAGTTGATGAATGTGCAAAATACGTGACGACAGATGGATTTTTATCAGAACCCATGTGGGTTAACATATCTTGGACTAAGGTACATGCAATATTACTATTCAATTCAGATCCATATCCTTGTTTATAATAATATTTAATGTCCTCCAAATATTCAAGGGCTTCAATTTGGCTCTTTGTGAATGCTGAGCACCATGCACTGTATTTATCTAAATGCCAGGCTTGTTCATATCGACATGTATCGAAAATTGTATCAATTTGTTTGGCTGATAAACTGAATTTGAAACCAAGTCTTTGTGAGATTTCACTTATGATGCGTTGTCCAGTTGGTGAGTTGATAAATTTCTGATATTCTGAGTCAGGTCCTTTGGCAGCAGCACTCTGATCATCAAAGGCAGGACACAAGTCATAGAATTTCAATAATGTATCATTAGCTGGAGGTGGAGGAATGTTTATATTGAGATATGCATTTGGTCCAAAGAGACCTTCAACAAATGCTTTGTAACTTGATGCAGTTCTCTCGGTATCTGTATGTCTAAAAAGGTATTTTTCTCTTTCATAATAATTTCCCATAACTTGTGGAAATCGTTTTTGGAAACTCTTTGCTAAGAACTTCAAGTCTTCCCATCCTTGCCACACTAGATACTGATCATAATTGGCCGTTATATTTGAATCCCATTCCCAGTTACGAAAACCGGCTAAGTCTCCTTCACACAACGCACCAGTATCTGGTTTAGATCGTCTCGTATCATAATTATCCAATATTTCGTCACGAAGATTCACCAGATCAGCCATTCGTTTCATTTCTTTTCCTGTTGGATATCGAGTGCCATGACGTGATAAAATCCAAATTTTCTTTGGTTCACAATTAGGTACATAGTAATCGTTATTGGTTTGAGCCCCTTTGGCAAATTCATAGGCTGTTTTTGTAGCGTAACGTAACACCTGAGATTTGTCACGATCACTTGAGTAACAATAGTCCTCACAACATGGTGTATCTCCAAAAATCTGATGAGGAAGCGTCGTGCAACAAATTAAGGCGAGTAATAAAATTTGTGGTTCTTTAAATTTCATTATCTGAAAAGTAATAAAAAAAAACATCGAATCAAATATAAAATTACTCTTAAGCACATTAATCATTATCACTCATTACTTTTATTACTCATTATTATTATTGAATCGGAAATGCAACTGATAATAAATGTCAATTTATGGGGTTTTGTTTATAAACAAATGTATCAAATTAATAATCGTCGCTTCTCTTGAAAAAAATGATGATGCTTCAAATTCAAATTAAATCATTTGTGCTCTTTCAAACTTCACTGAAGATAAGAATCTGATTGTTTTTATCAATTAGTAACAAAAAATTCATTGTAATATTAATTGATCGTTATCAGAAATCGTGATATACCACGTTTAATTATCATTTTAATTCACATGCTACTCATTCAATGCTTAATAATCAAAATTGCTGTCTGCCGTTGATCTTCAATGCCATATCTAATCATTTTTTTAAACATTAATTACAAATTCTTCTAAGAAGAAGAAAAATAAGAGAAGGCAATCTATTGAAATGTGAAAGGTCAATTGTAAAACCGCCTAAACATTTCATGAATCTAAGTTACTTAATTAAACATAAGTTCTAATATAAATTTGTTGTTCAGTATTCTTATGATGGTATAAAAGTCAATGAACGACACATTTAAAAGAAAAAAATTGCATTTCCAACGTCGTTTTGTTAGGTTTTTTTGTTCTTGAATCATGAACTATAGAAAAAAGTAATGATGGTGTAATAGTAAATTATATGTAAAAGAAGTAAATTTGAAAACGTAATTTGGAACAAACTACATAAGCCCATTTTTAAATTTGATCATCCATTAAAAGTTAGATAACAGACCAAAAAAAAATCAAGAGCAACGAAAATTGATTTGTATTCTTTAGAACCGATTGAGACATTGTGCGCACATTGTGGTTCATTATCTGAATTATGTCAACTTTTATAGAGGAACCAGATAAGCCCAGATTGTGAAACAAATTTAGCACAATTTAAGAAGATGTCTAAAGGTAATATAGATGTCAATCATTTCAAACAATTTTAAGACAAATCACAACCAATCTCAAAGGCATAATTTCTTTAAAAAAATTTCAACAAAAGAAACAAACCGGTTTTAAGTTTCTTTTTCTAGACTTTCCTCACTCTCTCATATGATTGTACGTTAAAAAAATACATCTAATTTACAAGAACGCAATCAAATCAATGGAATGTCTTCTCATATGATTTCAACTTGTTTTTTACACTTATTATATAATACTCTTAAAAATGAAAAAAAAAACAGAGAACCTGTCTTTTAAAAATTCTTGACATTATTTTGATATGAAATCCATCACATTTTTAACGACTTTTATCGGAATTCATAAACATTGTAATGTAATTTCAATAATTATGGCACGTTCATTTAACTTTTTTCACAGAATCGCTTTACAAAAAGGTGAGTCACCTATTTTAAATTTTGTCATGATTACTATTACGGTTAATTTCAACAAAGACAAATATAGAAGCATATGTTTGAAAACAATTTTTTTTCAAAGGTTACTTTGTGTCACATCAGAAAATATTTTCTTTTTAAATTTCACATTAAAATCATTAAATTCACAACCCAATTCATTCATGTGATTATTGATAATGATATGCAATTTCACACGCTGAGGTTTTTTTATTGTTACAAAAAATAAGGTCTTTTAACATTCAAAGCGATTCAGCGGTAAGAAAACTATGTTATTTTTTGTATCCACGCCTTATTTTGATTCAATTAAATAAATCACTCAGAGTTTTTAATTTCATGAAATTACCTTTTAAAAATTTATTAATATTTTACTGTTAATTATAAAAATAACTCTTTCGATGGAATTTTTGATTGAAATTGGAAAAAATTATAATCAAATAATTGTGACTTAAAATAATATTACAAATAAATAAAAGAACCGATCAACTCGCGCATCTGAATAACACTGAGCTACTTACACTTGAGCTACTGAATGAATATTATCTGCTTTTAAAAACAACGATGATTCAATTCATATTACTAGTGTGTTGGTAATACGTTGAAACTGGTTTTATTTTGTATTGTTATTGTTTTTTTTTTTTTGTGTTTTGGAAATTAAAAAAAAAAGTTGTATATGAATGATGTTGCCATTCATGATGTAAAAAAAATACAATACTGTGCAAAATTTGTCGTTATTCTGTTTCGTTAATAACAAATAAAATGAAACGTTTTGTTACAAAGAAAGAAGAGTGTAAATTTTTACAAAAGATTCAGTAAAATGAAACGTGATTATTTTAATGCGAATAAAAGGGAGTTTTTTAATTGTTAGCCGGTAAACCGGTCTTCTATTGTTATGCAAAATAAAAATATTCAAATTCAATCTACTAATATACTATTTAAAATATTTATTAAGGAGACATAATCTTATAAAATTTTCAGAAATTCGATGAGTAATTTTCTTTGTAATCATAATGACGAAGTCTAGTGAGGCTTTAGTTTGAGTGAGAGATTAAAAGCTTCTATTCTTCTATTATGAGGAAATTGAGCTGATTCGCAATACTACTCTATTGGAGACTGTTTTACTTTAATGATCCTACTTTGAAATTATCATTGGTCAAGAGAATGCGACTTTAGCCAAATTAGAATGCAAATTTCACTTATTAAATATACTTTTAGAACTTCATAATAAATTTTAGACTTTATATATTAGTTTATAAAAAAATTATTATTCAATAAATTCAATTTATTGAGCTTTTCATTTTTCAAAAGTAATGTTTGATTATACTTTAGTTAGTCGCTCCTCACGTAAAATACGAACAACACACCAGAGGCGGGTTCAAATTAAAATTTAGCAGGGTGCAAATTATTATAAAATTGCAAAATACAACAACAATAAGCTTACTTTTTTCTTAGATTTTATTTATCACTTATCACTTATTTGAAACACCCAACCCAGCAGAAATATAAATTGTTATTTATAATTTTTGTCTCAGACGGTTTTCGTCATTTTAATTGGTGTGCTGAAGGTCTGAACCATCAATTTCTTTGCAGCAGTGAGACAATTTACATGTGAATATTTTTCAAATATTATCATTGGAAGATTTTAAAAAATAAAAAGAATATTCATCAGCTTAGAAGATTTTAGTCATATAAAGGAGTTCTATATAAAACCTTGATCGTGTGCGATTAGAAGTGTTCAATGAAAAGTTGTAGAAATAATGTCTGCCTTATTTTAATTCCATATTAATGATGCGAATAATAAAGAAATTATTATTTGGAATTTTTTAAGTGTGTCTAATTTTCATTAAAATAAATCTAAAAGATGCACAACTATTATTTATGTTGAATGTAAAATTCGGCTTTTCTCTGTAACATCTTCATTTTACACTCATTTAATAAGCTTATAGCTGATTTTCCACAGCAGATTAAAATAAAGTTCCTGTTTCACAAATTTGGCCAATTCTCCCAAAATCGTATTTGTGGCTAGATCAGGAAACGTCTCGGCTAGCACTATCACGCCCAAATCATTTGGTGCTTTGTTGGAGGACTGTGCATTCATCACACTCAAGTCACAAAAGCCTCTTAGTCCCTCCTATGTATTAAAAATTAATAAAAAAAAACATTACAGTTGAGATTTGTAAAAAATATGCCTAGGCAACAAGTGAAAGCTAGTCCATTTCCAGTACTCATAGAAAATAGATGGTAGGTCTACAACTTATTTGTTCTAACCAATCTCTATAGCGAAAGCAACTGATTTATTAATCTTGGTGGCAACCAGTAAAAGATCTCGCTCAAACTCCGTATGCAAAATGTTCAATTTTTGAACGGCCTCTCTTTGGGGCTTATGTGTTTTCTGATCTTTTTTCACCAAATTCGTAAACTCCTTGACTCTTTGCGTCACATTCTCCGTCAATCCGACATAGTACACGAAAGCCCTCATCGCTCGTTGTGCTTTCACGTCGTTCATATTTTGCTTGTTTTTTAAGTACATCAGTGCCTCTCTATCGATGATGTAATAAAAGTGGAACTTCCTCTGATCTTTATAGTTTTTCTTTAACACCTCCAAGTACACATATCCGGTCTCGGCTCCACAGTAACTCGTGTAGTAGATTTGCTTTTGATTGATAATGCAATTCGCTAACATTTCCAGGACATTGCTTGAATTTGATTTGGTTGCTATATGACTTGGTAATTTTGTCTGTTGTGCGTTGATCAGGGTTTGTTGAGGCACGGCATTTTCGCAACCCTACATTGACAGAGGATATGTGAAGAGAAAAAAATAAGAAATTTTTAGTAACATAGCGATTCACGAGAAGAGAGATTTCGAGAGATAATGAAAGCGTATTGAAAGTCCCTTTCATGAAACTTGGGAGAATTTAAATATCAAATGCTTTGCTATTTTGCAGCTGCAAGTCTGCATTCGGAAAAGCTTCGTTTTAGAAAAAAAGTAAGTTAACATACTATTACTAACAAGTTTTTTATTTTTAAATTTAAGACAACAATTTGCGCCCCCCTAATTTTTGTTCTGGGTCCACCACTGAAGTGAGAAAAAATAATGCTCTAGAACAATGAAAAGCGCAATAAATCGAATTGCATTTCAACTCATTTGATACTGAATGAGTACAATGAAACGTGATTTATTGAATTCGAATAAAAGGGAGTTTTTTAATTCTAAGCCGGTAAGTCGGTCTTCTATTGTTATGCAAATACAATCTACGTTCTGAAGAATTTTCATTATATCTACTAATATACTATTTAACATATTTTTTAAGGAGACATAATCTAATAAAATTTTAAGAAATTCGATGAGTAATTTTCTATGTCACTTACCATCGTCAATCGTCAAAAAACTAACTTTTTCAAAATGATTTCATGGACGTAACCAACGGATTAACCTGTATTCAGCCAGATATAAAAAATTATTTCAGCGGACGATATTCTGGGTAAATAAAATTTAAAAGAATTTTTAGTTATTAAGCTCAAAATAGTTTAAAAGTTCACAGAACAGTTTTCTTTTGAAATAATATCCAAACAAAAATTAACACTTTTTTAAAATTTTCTTTCATTTTTTTTATTTCATTGATATTAATTATAACAGTTACATTTTTTAAATTATTTTTTTTTTCAATACTTCATATTATTTGATAAAGTAAATAATAAAGAATAACAATTATTATTTTGAATATTTTAACAGATATTTAAAGTGACTTTAAAATTTAAAGCTTATAAGCCTCAACATAATTTCTTTGTTTTGCCATATTGGGGTTTTCACCATAATTCTTTGTCCTGCTTAGTCCTTCCTTAACAATTAATAATATTTTATACGTATATAATAAAATATTTTCCTGAATATATATTTTTTTTCTGAAATCCTGAGGCTTTTTTCAATAACAATTTGACAAATATTTTAGTGCACATTAAGTGAGTATTTCAATAAAATAGAACATTTAATGTTATTTTATTAAAATTTTTAAGAAAAAAATTAAATAAAGTTATATAAAAATATAGATTTTCTTTAAGGTATCCGTTTCCAGTAATATCATTTATTATTAGTTACATATTTTCCAATCCTCTATAAATTTCTTTAAGTAAACAAGAAAAAAAAATTAGATTGGATCGTTTCAATAAATTTTTTCGTTGCTGTTACTTGCAATTTTTAATGACTTAAAATTGTATAATTATTATTTACATTTCTGTAACTTTTTTTTTTAATTTCATTTCAACGATGAAATTCAAAGTTTAATAGTCAGTTTCTCCAAGCACGTGATACATTAACCGTTTGAATGAACCAGATTGGTGAATGACCTCATTTGATTCTCCCATAGTGTTAACTTTGTGATAAAATTCTGGCTGGGGTGCTGGATGACTTGAAGTTGGTTTCTAATTCAAAATGAAATTAAAATTAAAATTAAAATGAAGGACGAAAAACTTAATTTTATGTCACCTTAGCTGGAACCATGCGATTCGGTCTGAAAACTTTTGGTTGAACTGGTTCAGCATCTTGAACAACTTCTTCTTCATGTAAAGCTTTGAATGTAGCTGATGTTGTTGGATCAAAAACTACTGTTTTCTTGTAGCTGTGTTGTTTTTTTTTAATTTCAATTCAATTCAATTTAATCGTTATTTTAATTTTTGAAATCATTTTTTCAGGGGAAATTAAATTTTTACAAATGTTAGAAGAAAACAATTGTTTAAATTTAATTGAAATGGTGTTGCGTTTCCGTTTTCCATGTTAGATTAGTGATTATTGTGTGTATTTTGTATATTTTATTTTTCATGAAAGTAAAAAGTAGGCAAAAGTAAATATTTATAATTAGATTTTTTTGTTTTTTTATAAATTTTGTTTTATTTTTTGATTAGTTAGTCAAATTTTAACCAAAACTCAACCGTTTATGTTAATAGTTCTGATTCCTTAAATTTGTCATGTCCAACTTCAAATGATTTGTTACTAGACTGAAATTTTCAACCTTCTCTAATTGTCTATTTACACATTCTTACTGTAATAAGATGGTTGATAATTTACGGATGTCAAAATTTTATCACTAAAAAGTCTTTTTTTCCAAATAGATTCCAAAATTCAGGAAGGAATTAAGTCAAATGAAATCATGAATGAAAAAATGTTAGTAATAAAAAAATATAACAAAAAAAAAATAATTTAAAGTAATATATCACACAAAAAATGTCTTTTATTCAGTTAAAATCATCTTATTTAAAAAAAAAATTTCAATAAATAATTGAACTTTTATAAAATAAATTATGATTAGTATTACAGTGAGTTGTGTTATGCAACCAAAAAAAATATGGGTCAAATAATTTCATTTTTTTCTTAAAAATATTCATGGAGAAATAGTGAGAGCAGCTGTTTGCATCTTCATTTCTTCTGTCGTTTCAACAATTCTTGTTGCTCCAATATTTTTTGTTTTTGTTCCAAGAAAGAAAGATCAATAAAAATTCTAAAGGTTAACTATGTAGACATGTTCTTAACTTGACACATATTTCAAAAAAAATTACATTTATGAACAAAAATACAAAAAAAATCGCGAATTATTTTTGAAGCGATTTAATGAAAATGAGGCGAAATTAATGTCCAAAGTCATTGTTCATTGTTGTTAAGTTAATAAATAAATTTAAAATTAAAACCAATGAAAAAGCAGCAATTAAATTTAGATATTTCTTTAAGGAGCATTTTTAAAGAAAAACAATTAAAAAGACGAGCACTTTTCCAAAAAATAATTGTAAAATCAAAAATCTGAAGAAAACTTTCAAAAAAATATTACCCTTGAATTTTGTTTGGCATATTACTATGAGGCAAAGTAGGAGCACGTGCTGGCTGATAGTAATGTTGACTTGGTGGTGCTTGATGCTGTCCACCATATAGTTCAGATCTTCATTTGATGATACAAATGAATGATTGTTTTAGAAAATTTTCATTTATATACAAATTTAAAAAAAAATAGATGAAATTGCACAGAAAGAAAGTGAATGGTGAGCAAATGATGAAATGATTTTATTTTTTTTAAACAAAAATGTATAATTAAATACTTACGGAACAGATTGTTTAATTGTGTTCTCAATATTGCTGTCCGAATAGAGACCGATTGGTGAATTGAATTGCTTGTGTGCGAGCTGAAAATCCACAAAATAAAAAGTTAAATCATCATGTTTTTTGAAAAAGAATTGCAAGTTTAATAGAACTCTCATTAAAGTTATTGAATCAAGGGAAATTAAGAAAATTATTTAGATAAAGGTAAAAATGTAAAAGAAACAGGACAAAACAAATTTTGAATTATGACAGTCATATGTCATATTGAGTGAGTTTTTCACCAAATTCATGTAAGAAATATTAATAAAATCAAAATTTTGGGTTATGAATTAGGTTACGAATTTTTGTTTCATTGAAAGTATTTCGAGAAATTTTAAGTAAGGAAAGAAAAATAACAAGATTGTGTTTGTGCATCAAAAACCAAAAAAAAATATAATTGTAAAAACCTTTCCAGGAGTCTCTTCACCAACAACTCGTTGAATAATTGCATCAGCAACCTTTTTTATTATGAGATTTTGAAATTTGTATTGAAAATGAGAAATTTGTAATTTAATTTATAATAAAAAAAAACAAATACCTTCTGCTTCATAAGCACATCATGATAGTCATGTGATGGAGGAGCACGAACTGCTGGATTCGGATGATGTCTCAAATAGGATTCGGTTGGTAGGTTATTTTTATTGATTTTAGCACCAGGCAATATGAGTGGAGTTGTACGGTAGGGCTAGAGTTAGTAACAGAATACAAAAATTAATTAAAGTTATAAAAACAATTAACACATAAAGGTCACTCAAAATATTTAATTTCATTTTTTGAGGTTTTTTTCTAGATGTCACTGTTGAGAAGTTTAAAACTTATCCCAAGTAACAACAAAACGAAAAATTTCATGAAATTTGACAAAAGTTATTTTCAAATAAAAATTCCACAGTTGAAATTTTATTTTAAGAGAAATTCGACCCGAAAAACCAACAAGTGTTAAAATATAAATAAATAAAAAATAATGTCTATTGCGCATGCGTAATTGTCTATCTGCTGATTGTGATCTATTTTAAATTTTTGTGATCTTTCTTCTTTTTTCATATTTATGTGTTATTTTCTTCTTATTATACATTTAAATTTCATGTTGTCTAAATATTATTTTAACTGGCCATGACCTTTTTTCCACGAAGATTTTGACTTAAAAATAATATACAATACTGACATTTTATTGCTTTTAATCTTTAGTTTATTTTAAAATAATAAATTTACAATTATAAGATCTTCTTTCAAAGATTTCATACAAAGATTTTGCAAAAATTTGTTTTTTGGCATGTGTATCAAAAATTCATCAATAATAAATTTTAATTTGTTCAACTCGTGTTTTCAGCTGTGTAGTTCGATGTAAAATTATTCAAAGTGAAAATGCAGTGTGCATGTAAACTAGAAAAGTAATTTTTCATCTCCAGATTATTATTTTCATGTACTTGTTGTTTATTTGTTGCTGCACACATCATTACACAAGTATTTTGTAATAATAATTTTTAATTTTTTATTTTTTTTGAGGACATATGACAGTCGTCTTATTGCCCTTGAGGAAAATTTGTAAATAGAAATTATTTTTAGGTATTTTTTCTATAATTATAATAAATGAAAATTTTTGACCTAGTAAAATTTTTAGAGGTACATTCAAAATGATTCATTCATTAAATCTTTTACTGAAATCACTTCTATTTTCATTTTTTTTAAAGTCAAGTCAATTTAAATTCATTTATGCATTAAAGTTTATTGATAAAATAATGGTCAGAACCTTTGAATCAATGCCAATATTCAATTTTCTTTCATTATACGGTAATCCATCATATTCTAGTGTGATTTTGATTAACAAAAACAAACCCATAAACACACACCCATATACACACACACACACATACACACACAAATACACGTTCTCGATACAATGAATATTTTTAATCTTAATCTATTTTTAAATCTAAATGATTTTGTTTGTTAATCATTATTTTTGTTGAATAATTTTCATGTATAAGTTTAATTGATATATTTTTTTGTGTGTGTGTATGATGTAGCCACAAATATTAATTATCTATTTAAAGAAATTTAAATAATAATAATTTATTTATACATTTAAAACTAACAGCAAAATCATCTGGATTACATTTGATTGCAAGAATCATAGATAAACTTCAACTAATTGATTTTGTGAGTCATTTCGAGAACAGACTTTGGAAATTTTTAAGGAAATGGGGTTCATATGGAAAAATGAATTGAGAAACTAATTAGGATACATTTTGAGAAGTATTACTTGTCTATTCAATAAATTGAAAACAAATATTAAAGCATTAGAGGGACTGGAATCTCAATTTACATCTTGTAAATCCGTTTCTTTTTGAAGATGAGCTCTGAAGTGTCCAATATTGAGTCTCAGTAATCTTCTCTAAGATAGATCCATATGGTGTTATATTGTGTCGATGACATTAGAAGAAATGCGTCATTAGATACAGGAAGTGATATTTTTTCGTCTCATAATTGTTAGAATTAACTTTAAGACATTATTAATTAAGTTAAGACATTTTCGGTAAATATTGAAAAAGTGCTTGAATTTTTTGCAAAATAACTCTTGAATTAGTTTTATTTTAATACTTTTACTTTCAAAGATAAACAACTTTAACAAGAAAATTTATCACAAAAGTAAATTCCAGATATTAAAGGGCCATTAACAGACATTATCCAGGTTTTTCAATACATAACATTCAAGTGATTTTTTTCTCTTTAAAGTTTTCATAAAAACCTTGATCAACCACATAACTTGTTATTGCCATTGAAAAAAATTACTTGACAGACATTGAACAAAAATAAATTTAAAAAAAAATTTACAATTGGTTCTAAAAATAATTTTCTCAATACATATAATAAGGAATATAATGAAACGACTAGTCACTGTGATTATTATTATTAATGTTTCCCGCGCTTCTTTTTTGAATTTTAATTCTTTTTTATTTTCATTTTAGTTGATTGCCCAACAATTGCATGCCCTTCACTTTTTTAATGTCGTGAGAGAGTATTAAATTAATCTGATTTTTTTTTAAATTAATGAAAATGCATGAAAATAAATGAATTTAATTGTGGGTGGTTCGGTCGGACTTTTATATTTTTGTTAGCTTTATTTATGTTTGACGTCATTTTTTTCTCTTATACTTTTTCTTTTAATTTAATTTTTCTTTTTAAATATTAGAGTAAAAATAGATATTTTTCACATTCAAGATCATCATCAGATCATCACTTTTCATGTATGATTTTCTTAATATTTTCTTTTAATTTTTTTCTTTCAACTTAATTTCTTTAATCAATTAATCTGTTACCAACACACTTCAAAATAGTTTTGAAGTAAAAAAAATAAAATACCTGATAATTGATTGATTCATTTTGAGTTTGATCTTCGTGCTTTTGGTGGTATCTTGTATAAAATGAGGGAAGTGATGCTGGATAGGAATTGCGTTGTGGATGAAAAGTCGTCATTTTTTGTATGATTTTTTTATTGAAGATTTTCTAATATAAAATATTTTGATAATTATTGATTATATCACACACGCTCACGTTCGTTGAGTATAAAAAAATAATAATTCTGTGTATATTTCTTAATCGAATATTAACAGATTATGATTTTTTTTTGTTTTGTCTGATATTTTCCCTTCAAAATTCCGCGAACAACTGACCAAACTCAATTTTAATTACATTGAATAAAAATAACTTTTCAGATTTTTCATTTTTTAATCTGTTTTTTCTCATTTTCATTTTTTTTATTATTGTATTTTGTTAACATACCTATGGATTTACAGTAAGAGCAAGTAACGGTGTGTATTGGAATAGGTGTGTGTGTGTTTTGATTTGAAGTAGAATGCAGGGAAGAGAGAATGAAAAATTGGATTTGGAAAAGAAATTTTCATTTTTCACATCTCTGAAATCAGACCAGATATGAAATTGATCACTCTCGACCATATGGAATATTTTATGATTGGAAAGTTTATGAGATACAAAATTTTCCAAAGAGTGAGAAATATGAAAAAATGAGAAGAATATGATTGAGGGGCGTTATCTCATAACATTTTTTCCCAAACAAAGAAGATACCTATCTCAAAAACACAATAAATGTCTTCTAGAATATGAAAAATTTTGTTGAACTGTGACTTTCATCGTCATATGTTTCACAGTTTATGAAATTCTACAGATATTCACGAATAATAAGACAACACATTTTTTGGCAAAGTGTCAGTTAATTGTTGGCTGTTATGGTATTCTGGAAATTTTCATTCACATTTAACAGAAATAGATCAGATTTGAGAGATTAGATCAAATTTTTGACAAATTATTCACCTGTTCAGCTGTAATCGATGTATCTTGTTGTGTTCCATTTGCATTTTCATAACTTAATTCTTCTGCAATTACATCGGGTGTAGGTGGGAAAACTGTGTGTGGTAAATTTTCGACAGGAGACATAAGGGCACGTGCATAATTGTGAGGACCATGTGGAAGAGGTGAATGAACCCTAGAATGAAATTGTATTATTTTTATTTGTACAATAAGTGACCTTAACTCACCCCGATGGTTGTCCATCATTGATTAATGATGACTCAAATAAATGATCATTTGCTGGAACTGTTGATGGACATCGTGAAGATTCATTACTAATACTTTGTTTAACAGCAATTATATCATCACGACGTACCACTAATTTTATTTGAGTCGTTGCTTGTTTGAATAGTTTTTGAGCGTCAAGGTGTGTCAAATCACGTGCGTCATATGATTCAATTTTTGTTATGACGTCACCACGCAAAAGTTCTTCAGATGCAGGACTGTTTACACTGACCTAAAAAATTAATTATAACATTGAAGTTGAATATTAGTTAAATATTTTTTTTTTGTTTAATTAAAAACGTTAAAACGAGCTAATTTCAGCATATTATGACTGTTAACGGCCATTATCAAGACAAAGCCTTCATTGATTTAAGCAAAAAAATCAATCAAACCATCTTTAAGATAAAAGATTATCAACATGTCCATGAAAGAGTATTAAATGTGATGAACTTTAACACGTGTTGCAAACTCCATAAACATCAATATCGACATTTCTTAGAAAAATACTAATGATGAATTATTTTCCTTCTCAAAATTTTATATTGATGAGAAAAGTCTCTCTCTTTTTTTCTGAAATTCATTATTTTTGTTTTTCTCAATTTTAAAATTTATGTTTATGACTTAACAGATGAATTATCTATTTAAATATTTTTCAAAACATTTATTTCTTAAGAGGTGTATTGTGACTCGGACTACCAAAAATATTTGTATTGTGACAGAACCTTTTTCAGAATTGTTTTCTGTTGATTAAAAAAAAATAAGAAAATATTTTAATCCTGACATCCACGTGTAACAAGTTCAATAATGTAATCTGGAAAATCCGAATTTTATCAAAAAAAAAGTTTGAATTGAATAATTTTACAAGACCCCTAGAGGTTTCAAAGATATTTTGGGCTTTGGAGCCTCAAAAGTTTTCCAACTCGAAAAACTTTTAAGTATTTTCCCAGCTGTATACGCAATACTGTACTTTAACTTGAAAAATCTATCAAAATGTTGGGCGTTTTTAGCTGTATTGAAATTGCATATTTTTAAAGGTCATTTTTTAAGTCGTTTACCTATTCTACAGTATAACCACACAACGTTTTGAGTATTTTTATCCAAATGTCAGAGCATTTTACTCCTTTTCAGGTTCTCTTATTATTTATTTATTTTCGGTAGATTAATTTGCGATTAGTCTCCTTTTGAAATTATGAATATAATGTCATATTGAAAATTTTTTCATAATTATGTAAACCGATTTAATTTTTTAGAAGACAAAAATTGTGGAAAAACCATGTCAACAAAGATTTTCTTTTAAGTGTGCAAAACACAAAAATAATAAACAATAATTTTGTTTGTAACCTTTTTATCCTCATATTCATTAAAAATTTAAGCAGTGTAGAAGCAATTAATACAAACACTCAAGCTGTATAATTATAAAATTTAAGTATTAAAATGTTGCGCAAATTTATTTTTTTTGGCAACATGTTGATCTTGCATTTTTTTTTGATTTGAACATCTAATATAAAACCACTGACTACTTGTCATTGTTCTTTAATTTGTTTCTTATTCAATATTTTTTTTTTAAATTTGACTTTTAGTTTCATTGTATCACTCATCACCATCCTCATGTAATTGTTGCATTTTTGTACCTTTGTTATTATTAGTGGTGCATTAAGGTCACTTCCGCCAACAAGTCTGATGCCCCAGGGACAATTTTCGTCTCTGCGATAAAGTGTGACTAGGAATTCGTGTAATTTTGGACTCATATTGAATTTTTACTGTTCTTTTTGTTGTATTTCTAATTCACTCAAGTTTAAAATTATTTTTGGCTTGCTTTCACTTGTTCTTATTCGTTGATATTTTTTTTTATAATTTCACAAAAATCAAATTAATTTAAATGACACGATTTGACAGTTAGTGAAATTTTCTAAACATTTTTCTTTTATAAGTATTTTTAAAAATAATATCTTTAAGTTTTTTTCTCTTAATCTATAACAATTAAAATAAAATTCAGTTAAATTAAAGTCCTACTGTGATTTGAATTGAGACAACACTAATGAAACACTAAATGAAAAATATTTCTTTTGAATCTCAAATTTAATCATCATCTCATTGAATCACAAAAGTGCACATACAAAGAAAAATTAAGCATAGATGTGAATGATGTGAAAAAAGGGTAGTTTTATGTTTGTATAAAAATAATTTTCAATTAAAATTGAATTTTCTCTCTTTCTCTAATTCGATAATTATACTAATATACACATATGTTTTGTCTAGACGAGTGGATTTTTAATATAAATCTACAGATCGATTCATCATCATTTGAATTCATCGAAGTATTGCAATTGTAAAATAAACAGCTCCATTTAATTATATTTTTTTTTTTTAATTCGCTATCTTACTCTTTTTCTCTCCCTCTCTTTTAATATTTGATTTTTCCAGATCAAAATTAACCAGTCAACTCCATCAAATTCCATTGACCATTGAAATTTTCCCAAAAAAATCTAAGCGCTCCAGATGCTAAAATTTATCCATATGAGTTGAGTTGAGTTTGATCGCAAGCTCCATGCCATTTAATAAAAGTATCATATAAATTCACGCTCACCAATCAATTTATTTGCAAATGAATTTTCTCGCATTTTCTTTTTTTATTACGTTTATTTTGAATTTGTGTGAGTGACATTTACGAGCTTGTATTGTGAAATTAATTTACTGTTTTTAAAAGAGAAATAAAAACATTGAAACATAACAAATTAACTATGTTGATTGCAAAACATCTGATCATTAAAATTTAAAAATTTACGATGAGACGTGCCATAATTTGAGAACTAATTAAAAATGAATTTTGTATTGGAAAAAAATCGTCCAAACTCAACCACTTAAATTTATGATTAAAACGTAACGGTCGTCAGCATGCTAAAATTCAAATTCCCTATTTCATCATAGGCGACCTTCATAATAATTCTGGATCGTAATTTAATCGTAAACAAAAATAAAAAATATCAAAATTTTAAGTGTTTAATTGATAAAATTTAAAAGAAATACCAAAAATAAATTTATGAGAAATCTGAAGGTTATTGAAGAATAGGAAAATAATTCAAAGATGTCCGATAATTTGTTTGGATGGGAGTTAACATTCAAATCTGTTGAATCATCGTTAGCCAACAACAAAACTGATGTTGTAATTGTCTTCATACACTTTGTTCTGTTAAAAAACAAATTTAAATGTGTTGGAATTGGTGATGATAAAACTTTATCTGAAACCGATAAAGCAAGTCAAAGTGAGCTTTTACCAGATGGCTGGAATCAAATGGATGGTGACTACAAACTTCGCTATGTATGCAATGATAAATTGTACATTTTTATGGCAAAACTGATGGACGATGATTTATTAATTGGGAATTTTCTTTCGGTTGATGGATTAAAACTTTCAAATGTGACCTTGGACATTAATGAAACAGTGACTGTGGAAGGTCGAACTGCTGCTAATGCTATCAAAAAGTCAAGTGAAGTTTATGATAAAATTCAAAAAGATTTGATTGAACCAGTTTTTAGTGGAACTCAAGTGAGTACCCAAACACAAACAGAAAAGAAAACCGTACCGCCCATTGATCCGTTGAGAGATGAAAGATTACCAAGTCGTAATCCAATTATGCCAGATTATGATAGACAATTTCCAGATGTTGGACGAGGTGATTTAGATCCATTTGGAAGAGGAGGTGGAATGTTATTTGATCCAAGAGGACTAGGACCGAGAAATCCGGGAAGTTTTCCAGGGCCTTTAAATCCCAGAATTCCATTTGGGGCTAGATTTGATCCGTATGGCCCTCCACGTCCAGATAGATTTGAACCAAATCCAGATCATTTCAGACCTCCAGGTTATGATGATATGTTTATGTAAAAGGAAAATAACATGTTTCAATAAAATTCTAATGATTTATTGTGATAATTTTTATAATAAAAATAAATTATTTCTTTCCTTTTGACATTCGTTTCTTTGCAGAATTTTTCCTTTTTTGCATATTCCGTAATCGAGCACTCTTCTCCCTTGACATGATCTTTTCCTTTCTCACTCGTTTCTTCACAATTTGCTCAGCTGATAACAAATCTGGATCACGATGTTTCTTCATATCAATTTTAGCATTGTGACGTCCCCAATGAGTATGAGGATGGAATTTCCGAGCTGTAAAAAAAAAATAAATGTAAAACTAATCTTAATAGAAAGAAAAAGGAAACTTACCATTCGGAACATCTTCATCACTATCACGCTCACGTTCAAGTTGTTCTTCCATTTTAGTTCTCTCTTTCCATTTTGCATACCGGTCTGTTTTGTATGATGATGGAATCCAATTTCCATGTTCAGTTCTTATTTTTCCAGCTCGTGGATCTTCAACATTAACCATCTTTTTCTTTTTTCGATCCCATCGTTGTAAGTTCTTACCAAATCGTTGCGTTTCAGCAGTATCACCAATTACAGAAAATTCTGCTTTTGAAGCATCTCGAATAAATGAATTAATTGCCAAACCATCCTCTGTAGCTTTATCTTTTGAATTATATGGAATATAATTTTCGGAGTCTCTGAAAGCAACATTAGTTTCTCTGGGTTGCTTGAATTTACGTTTCTTGGGTTTTGGCTGTTCGAATTCATCTTCAGATTGACTTTCATTTTCAGAATCTTTATCATTTTTATCTAATGCAGTATCTTTAATTATTTTTTCTGTATGTTCCAGTTCAGCAATTTTCTCACGATATTTTTGAATTTTCATTTCATGAGTTTTTCGTTTTTCATGCATTACCAGATATTGTTTGGAGTTGGCTCTTGGATTCAACTCGAATACAGTACTAGATGGCTTATAATTTTTAACTTTAGCCAAGAAGTCTTCTTTAAATTCAAGTGCATTAACTTTTTTCTCTTCGGTAGAGTTCTCTTTAGAGTCCATATTCGCTAAAGCCTTTGCAAAATCATCCAAAGATTTCAATGCATGAAATTTAATCCTTTTAACACGCCGATTTGCATCTCCAGATGCTGCTGGTCTCGTGTTAATATATTGCTTGTATGCATTACAACTTGTTTTATAAACTTTTTCAATGTTAGTTTCTTGTACCCAATTCCGGATCAGTTGATGTTCTTCTTCAGTTAATTCAGCTGGTGCAGATCCGATTGAACTTGTATCGTCTATGTTAAAAGGTCGATTCAAAAATAAATGCAAATCAATTAAATGTGCTTCATCATCTGTCGAAAAAATGGAGAAGGCTGTTCCGGTACGACCAGCACGAGCACACCGACCGACACGATGAATAAAAAGTTTTGGTTTTCCCGGGAAATGTAAATTCACAACATAGTCAAGTGAGGGAATATCGATACCACGAGCTGCAACATCCGTTACCACCAAAACACTGACTTGCTTTTGTACGAATTTTGCTGTGTTAATTTTACGTGCAGATGCATCTAAACTTGAATAGACAATTGAATTTGATATACCAGCTCTTGTTAGGATCTGAAATGATGAGATTTTTAATAAGATAATTCATAAAAAAATTAATATTTTTAATCTTACATATGAAATCACTTCGACATGATGTTGTGTGCCTGCAAAGACCACAGTTTGTGCATTTTTCGGTATGACATATCGCAATAAGGCTAAAAGTGTGGCATATCTTTCATCGGGTCGACAAAAAATGTATTTCAGCTCCAAGGTGTCAGGTAATTTTGATTCAACATCCAAACGTAGGAGCACTGGATCACTTAGTCCAGCTTTAGCAAAATCAGCTAGAAGTTTTGGAAGTGTAGCGCTAAACAAAACAGTTTGTCGTCCTTCGGGTAATCGTTTCAATGTTTCATTTAACTGTTCACCAAAACCCATTTCAAAAAGTCGATCAGCTTCATCAAAGACAACATACTCAACTGAAGTTAATTTCAAGTCCATTTCAACACATAAATGTAGAAAACGACCTGGTGTTGCCACAATAATATCGGGCAATGCATGTACTGCAGTAAACTGAGAATCCATTGAATCACCACCAAGTACTAAAATTGTCTTTAAATCCAAATATTTTCCCAATTCTTTTACAAATTTATATGTTTGAATTGCCAACTCGCGAGTCGGGGATAAAATTAATGCTCTAGCACCAGTTTTAATCTCTCTTTTCTTCAATTTCTCAAATAGCGGTATGAGGAAACAGGCTGTTTTACCTGACCCGGTTTTTGCCATTGCCACAACATCTCGTCCTTCGAGAATCAATGGAATAGTTTTGCGTTGAATTGGTGTTGGAACTTTGTAACCACGTTTTACAACACCTTTCAGGACATTTGGACTCAGACCAAACGATTGAAAACCACCAGATTTTTTCGCATCTTTCTTACTTTTCATTGTCATGATCTCATTTGAGTCATCTTGATCATTCTCTGGCTCAAAAAAGCCAGGTATTGATTCAGTCATTATTTTAATTTGCAATTATTTTATATTTAATTTTGAAAATTAAATTTTATTAAGAGAAAATTCGGCACTTTTGATTTTCTTGTTTGTATAAAAATACAAACACGTGTAACTGATTGTCGCCAATGAAAGTAAACAGAATTTAAATTCGTCGCATCAGAATAAAACCGTTAGGAATTTGAGGACACGTGACTTTTCGTAAGGAGAAAAGGACTTTAAATTTTTATTTTTAATTTTTTTAAATATCGATAAAATTTTTTTCAACACAATCAAAATAATTAAACAAAATAATTTTTATCCATGAAATCCTCTGCCATATCCTTTTCGTCCTCTTCCTCTGTGATTCTTGCCTCCTTTTTGAACATAAACCGGTACTACATAAACTGATTGAAATTTAATAAATCATTACTTTTGAATTGAATAAATAAATATTCAAATTCATACCAGGTTTAACGATTGCATATCCAACGTATCCTCCACCACCACCATAATTCGCATAATGAGATTCTGCTACATCCAAATCGTCTGCATGGCTAAATCCAGGCTTAGCTAATGAGGTCACAATCAAATTGAAACAAATTACGATAATTAAAATCGCTAATTTCAAGTTTTTCTGCAAAGGAATGGCAATAAAAAGTAAAAAATTTTTAAATTAATTAATTAAAAAACAGAAGAATTCTCACCAAGGCCATTTTCGGTGTAATAATAATGTTGTAATATTTGAAACTTTTTTTTGACTAAAATAACTAAAATTCTTTAAAAATGAATGTTTTTTTCCTTAAATGCTTAAAATTTCCTTTTAAAATAAAACACGTCCAATTAGATTGACGCTCAAATCACAACTGTACGTAATAAATTTAACATCTTTTTACATTCACGAGATAAAATGAGTTGAGATGCTGCTCATCATAGAAAATAAAACTGCAATTCATTTGGTTTTTTTTTCAATATTTTTTTAATTTATATTAAGAGTTTAAAATGTAATAAAGGCTTAGATCATGTTTGAACTCTTATTACTAAATTTGCATATTTATTAACGGATATCAAACTTAAATCTAAATGTATGAATATTAATGAGATAAGTCACGTGCTTGCTTCAATTTGAAGATATTACAAAGTTATCCATGTTGTTTCCTGTTATATGGCTTATATTTACTATATGGATTATATTTGTTGTAATTATATTTTTTCAATTCTTCATCGGGATCTTCAGTTACATAGTAATTGGATGGATATTGAACTTGACTGGAATCAGTTGGTGGTCTAAAATAATTGTTATTATTATTGTCATCGTCATTGTCCTCACTTTCATAAAGGGAATCCGTTTTTATATCGAGAGTTTGAAAACTGGGTCTCCATAAAAAACCTCCAGGTGGTCCAAAGCCTCCAGGCACACCAAATTGAGGAAATGTCAGGACGAAAGAGAGTGTTGATATAAAAATTAAGTTGTGAAGTGGAATTAAAAGCATATTTATTTTTTTAGTCTCTAATTTGAAAATAATATGAAAATAATTTTTTTTCTTAAATTAAAGAAAAGTTGCAATACAAGTTATATTGCTACAAAAGTTTACGATAGACTGACTGACAAATTTACAAATTCAATACATAAAGCCATTGGGAATCAATTTCACTTTCTTCTTGTCTTATAAGGAAATTAAATGAGTAATCATCTTAACTTTTAATTTCAAAATAAGCGAAGCTCCTTTTAGGCAAAGTCTCTTATTGAATATTATTTAACTTCAAAATCATCAAAATTTGTTGAATTTTAGGCTATTTTACAATTATCCTATTTTTATGTATGTTGCTCCATAGACTTGGCCTCTATGTCACATTCAACATAAGGTTATCTCAGTGCTTTTTTGTAAGTTTAACTTAAATACGAATAAAATATCAAAACAAAAATAACATAATTCATGTAACGTAATCTGTAAACTTGAGCCGTCATCTTCAATTATCATTATTTTTGACTTGTTTTGAATAATTAGAAATTACACTCAATGTCACAGCATACCGTTACTTAAAAAAAATTAAGATCAGAATGCAATTGAAAGTTAATTTCATAATATCAGAAGAAATATGATATAATTCTATGCATTTTTCTTGAAAGACAAGTTACAAGACAGCTAATTAACGGTTTTTTTTCTGTATTTATGCAAATTCGCGACCAATGACTTTGTAAATTTAGTATAAAATAAGAAATTCAATTTCTTCTATCATGATTCATTATCGGTGCTTAGTTGTGAAAAGATTATACACAAATATTAGAAGAAAAAAAAGATAAGAATATGTCTAATTTACTTGTAAGTTCGTTCTTTGATTAATATGCATTAATTAATCAACCTTCGTTTTTTCAGTTTTTAGGTATTTTAATTGTTTGTCTGTCAACAATCCACGCAAATCCAATTCATGACCAGTATGTAACAAATAATCAAGGTGATTTACATTCAGCTGAACAACATGGAGCATATGCTTATTATCCTGCAATTGGACAAATTTATCCATATGGTGGCTATTATCCTGGAGTTTATGGGAATTTCCCAAACGAATACAATTATTACACCAACTATCATCAAGTTGATTACAAAAATCCACCAATTTTGAATTTGAATCAAAGATATTTTTAAATGAGTCATATTGTAAAATTAAAAAACTAAATTTGTTAAGATATTTTATTATAATGAATTAAAATTTTAAATATTTAAAAAAAAATTAAATTATAAAAACTTACATTAAAACATGTAAAAGCAAAAATCTAGTAATTAAGAGTTATTGGCCTCTTTGATGATAGACTGACTTTTAAAACTCCTAATAAAGTTGGTACTTCACACAAAATTAAGTGAGTCATCATCGTATTTTATATATTTTTAATCATTATAACGACAATTATTTTAATAAATTTGGTTTTTTTGTATATAAGTGATGGTTTTTTGAAAATAATATCAGTTTATTTTAAAAATTCTTACACAAATAATTACGAAAAAAATGAAGTTTGGTATTATTTTGCTTGTATTTTGCTCATTCGGGGTCCACTTAATTTTTGGAACCCCAGTTAAGATGAGAGAAACAACGAATTTTATGAATTTTAACGGGAAAACTATGACCAATGATATTTTACGTGAATTAAGTCCCGAAGCTGAATCTCTCCTTTTCGGATCATTTCAATTTGGAGTTGGAGATACAAGGGGACGAGATACAAGAAGCAGAGATAAATTTGATGATAGCCAACAAAGAAGGAGACGTTACAATCGCGGAGATTATATAAGTAAATTTTATTAACTGATGATTATATTCTAAATTAACTTTATAAAATAATAATATTTTCATAAGGATATGGATACGGATTTGGAAGACAGAATGGACGTCCTCGCTGTCGTCGTAATACAAATAATTAATTTTTGTTTTGGGTATCGAAGATATTTAATGCAAATATTGAGTTTGTTTATTTAAATCAAGAAAATTTTAGAATACAAATCAAAATGAAAAATAAAATGGTGTTTGTGCAAAAAAGTTTATTATTATTATTCTCAATGTAAAACTTTCCAATTCCCCGAATTAAATACAGAAATGTTTTCTTGAACTGAATATCTCCTTACTGTTTGTTTCGAGTGTATTAAGTGTATTGGTCCTAAAATTTCAAGATATCTCTTCTGATAAACATTTGGTCGGTTATGGAAACTTTCTGATGAAATGCTTTGCTGTACAGAAATTTTTGAAGGTTTATCCTAAGTTAAATTCTTACGGGCTACTATAACTTTGAAAAATTAACGTTTTTTTCAGTCAATCTTAAGCCTTGTTACAAAATGAATGAGTTAAAAGTGACATTCTTAAACTCTGGCTGTCAAAACCTTTGCCCAATCTCAAAACAAATGAACAATCCTCAATCCTCATGAGCTGCTCTTTTAGAGTGGCGACGGACGAACTCTCTCTAAAAACGCTTTTTTTCAATGTACTAAAAATGATCTAATAGTAATCACACTTATGATAGTAACGCATAAAATTAAAGCAATTGGGTACTTCACATAAAATTAACTGTGAGTCATCGACATGTAATTTATCTGATTTAAAAAAAAAATATGAATAGAAAAACCCTGCAATTAAATTGCTCGTTCATGCTGTTACTTTAAAATGATTACGATAACAATTTTGACAATAATCAGTAAATTAATGAGTTATTTATGGAATTTGTTTATTTTTTGTATATAAAAAAAGCATTTTTTTGAAAATGAGATCAGTATATTTTGAAAATTCTTATGAGTAATAAGTTCGGAAAGAAATGAAACTCTATATTATTTTGGTAATATTTGGGTTACAATCTATTTTTGGAGCCCCAATTAAGATGAGAGAAATGAAAAATTATGTGGATATCAATGGAAAAACTGTAACTAAAGATATTTTCCGTGAATTAAGTCCTGAAATTGAGTCCGCACTCTTTGGATCATTCGAATTCGGACTTGGAGATAAGAGTAGCAGAGATAAAGACAATGAAAGGCAACAAAGAAGGAGACGTTATAATCGTGGAGATTATATAAGTAAATTTATCTTTTTTTTTATGAAAATAAAATATTTAGTCTCAAAATAAAATTCAATGTTAGGATACGGACCTGCAAGACAATATGGACGTGATCGCAGACGTAGCAGCAGCTCAAGTAGTAGCAGTAGCGAAGAACATCGACGTCGCTATAGGAATGAGTTCCGTTTCGGATATCCACGATATTTTTAAAATCAAATTAACATTAGAATACAATGACTCGTAAAATGGTGTATGGGAAAAAAGTTTATTGCTTGATTGATCGTTCAACTCCTTTGTGTATTGAATATAATATTTTAAATATGTTAATTACATTTATTATTTATTAAATTTTTGCACGTGTATTGTTCGGTGGTGGTGGAGATAATTAGTGTTTTTTTTTACTAAATTTAATTAATACCAAAACTAAATCCTGATGATAAAGTTCTCGCGAGAAGGCCAAGTCCAGTGACATCAGCACTAGCTGTTGCTTTTTGATTTGATCTCGTATCGATTCCAACATCACTTGACACTGACGTTCCTGTTCCAAGGAATGGCGTGAATATTGGAAGTGGTATGACAAGAGCTGGAGTCCCTTTGCTCGTTGTTTTATGGTGATGATGATGATGGACAACCGCATCTGTATTTGTTTGTCCGGAACCAGAAGTGCCGATACCTACATACCCAGTAGTTGGAATTGGTTGAACTGCAAAATTTACTTCATTTGTGCTTGGATGATAACGGTGATGATGAACATTATCTGTTGTAATGATAATTCCATTTCCAGGTCCAGTATTAACAGAAGCAGATCCCGCTGGAATGTGACGTTTTTGGGTTTCAATTGATACGGGAAACAGCCAGTTACCTTGAATTGAAGCATCATTTGATGTGGCCACTCTATGTTTAGGTTTCAAGTTATCAGAGCTCGATACCGATACTCCGAAACTTGTATCATGAATTTTCTTTTCTTGATTTCCATTCAACTGTACATTGAATTTATTTTGATTCAAATCAGTTGAAGTTACACTTGATCGGGTATCAATTCCAGAATTCAATGAAGTCGAAACGGTTTGTGATGGAGGTGGGTATTGCCCATGTGTATGAATCGTTATTGAAAGTGGAAATAGTCCTGCAGTTCCATAATGCCCACTTTCATGACTTTGAATATTTACTTTTTCTTGATCATTTCGGTCGGTTTCAACTCTCACATGAGGTTGCATTATTGGATTAAATGTGTAAGTCATATTCTGCTTTGCATGGTTATTTTCTGATTCTTTTGCACTTGAACTGATATAAAAACTGTTTGAATTTTCATTGAATGTTGAACCTGAACTTTGAGCTTTATTTGAATTGGATGAAGCAAATGAGACATGACCTCCAGTATTTTGTTGAGAATTTGATGATGACAATGCTCCTCCATCATTTTGTGATCGTGATTCAAAGCTAACTGATGGATATGAGGTGTAAATTCCATTATTTTGATAACTAGGTGAACTAGATTGACTTGAACTTGCACTAAACGATCCTCCAAGATACCCATTTGATTTTGTTTCTTCATTACTCACAGTAGCACTATTCAAATTCTTTTGAGCCTCAACACTCCTAACATAATTTCTGGATGCATAATCATTTGAATCACTTTGAGATCCTGTGTAATCAACATACACTCCTGAATTTGTATCTCCTTGATTAAAAGTCCCTTGATTATTATCAGTATTTTCATCAAATCTAGAGTTAATTGATCCAACCGTGTTTGATGATGCATCAACACCTTGGGATGGTGCAGAAATACCAAATTGTGCATCATTAGCACAATCTTGATTGTATCCGGATTCATATGATGTTCCAACATATCCATTTGAGCCAATTTGAGATCCTTGATTTTGGTTGTCATACGTTACAGTGCCAGAATTCATCTGAGTATCTGTGTTTGATGAATCAGATCTTGTGGAATATGAAGGGTATGTTCCGAAATTTGACTGAATTCCGATAATTCCAGTTCCTGATGTATCTTGATGTGTATTAGCATTATCCATACTGGAGTGTGCATCGAAACTCCTTACATTATTATTCGAAGTTGATGAAATACTGAACTGATTATCATTAGACTTATCACTATTCAGTGTTGTAGATGCACTAAATCCGTTATTGTAATTTGATCCCGTTGTGCTGGAAGATACAAATCCAGAATTTTCATTGGTATCAACTCGACTTGAAATTTGATCGTTATTCACTGAAGTGCTATGAACCTCATCATTGTTCAGCTCAGCAGTATTAATCGTTCCTGTTTGTATCGTTGATGTTGATTTTGGTGGTAAATAACTTCCATGTGATTCAATGGTAACTGTTGGATATCTCAATCCATATTCGACTTTTCCTTGAACATGACTCTTTTCTTCACCCTTTTCTGACATCGATGAAGATGATGATGAAAAATGACTTTCACCGAAACTTGCGCCACTATGCGATGATGAACTTGATACATGATTTTCTGGTGCAATTGATCCACTTTTAAGGGTAATCGTATAAATTCCTTCATTATTGACATTAGATTGAGGACTCAATTCAGCTCTATTTCGAATTGTTGCAGTTGAATCTGAATTTGAATAATAACGACCATTATTTTCAGTTTTGGCATTGGTACCAAGACCATAAAGTGGAATTCCAATACTAAATGAATTCCCATCCCACATTAAATGAGGCTTTGAATCGACATTTTTTGTAATGAGACTAATGCTTAGGACGAATAAAAATGTTTTGTAATTCATCGAAAATTGTTTTTTAAATTAATATTTTTTTTATCTTTTAAATTCAACTTTTTCTTTTGAACTTTCAAATAGAAGTAATCCTTTTTGAGATAACTCGCACTTATTTATAAGACATCCAATGAAAATTAAGTCAGTAATTAAAAGAAATTCATTAGAATTAGAATACAGGCCCATTGTAATGAATGTAAAGTAAACATGCAAAATGTTGTAAATGATTGAATGAAAAGTAAATAAATTAACATTAAAACAACAAACGATTTACGTTATAACACTTTTACCTGAGATCATTAACACACAATCGATTTTACAACAATTTAGTTGTTCAAAACAATTAATTTAACAAGATTTTTACTTAAGTTATACAAAATATTCATTGATCAGATGCCGGTAGCACACGTGTTCTGATGAAATTGGGAAAACCTGTTAATTGGTGTTTGTTTGGTTAGTTATCGAGGAAATGATCAAGAAGTAAAGTTAAATTTTTTCAAATTAAATTCAATCTAATATGAGTTTGTGTTTTTTTTTTGAAAGGCAACGGGAATCTGCTGCTGTTCAGCTATAGAGATAATCGATATAAATGTACAAGTTGATCAATCTGAAAATTTTCTGACCCAAGAATAAATTGAAGATTTGTTCACGTTTTTTTTCATACCAGAACCGCAGTTCTAAAATATTCCATTCAAAATAACACTCGAACCAAAACTGGAAATTAATCAAATTTTTATGGGCGACTTCAGTTATCCAATCAGAAATCATGTCGCACATCAATGTCATTACATTAATTTTTACGAAGAAAATATTAACACCTCAAAAACTTTAGAATAAAAAGTCTGATTTAAGGACAATTTCAGGCTCTAAACGACATTAGAGCCAATAAAATAAGGATAAGAAATCTAATTTAGGTAAAATTTACTTGCATATTGAGGTGATTTATCAATTTTAACTACAAAATTAAGATTAAAATCTTTTCAATCACTTTCTTAGATAATAATTTTTTGCTTCATTAAAAGTGAATCGTGTATTTTTTTTCCTATATATTTTAACAGGAAACTTGAATCTTCGTTTGTATCGTTTCTAGTCAAAGTGTTTTTACAAGGGGAATAAGATGGCAATGCACAGTGGTGGTGTTGGAGGTGGTGGAACAATAATTGATTCTAATATGTTGCCAATTGAACTTCAAGTAGGTCCATTACCATTAATTGGATTTTTTGGCTTAGACCTTATGACAAATACAATTCACAAGACAATTTGGGATGCATTTAGTGCTAATCGTAAAATTGAAAGAACTGCATTGAATTTTAAATTGTTACCATTTGGGACGGAATTTCCAGTTGCCAAACCAAAAACACGATCATATGAGTGGTATCATCCAAAAGGAATCCTTAAAAGAAATTGGTTAACTAAACATTTGAATATTCTGCCTTCAGTTGTTGTTTTATTTGAAAATTTAGAATGGTCAGATCCACAATGGACAGAAAAGCAATTACAATGTGCCTCTCATGTGCAATCCATTAAGAATTCCTTACAAGGTCGCAATACTCAACTAATTGTGGTTTTGATACAAAGAGGAAGTGGTGGACAATCAACACAAAATGATGATTTGTTGTCATCTGAACGTGCCGCCAATTTAACAAGCATGTGTGATATCAATGCAAAATTACTTTTTGTTTTACCGTACATGGATCAACATCTCATGAATTATATTTTGAGACTGGAATCGGCATTTCACGAACACTCCCAAGTCTATTACACGCAAATGGTGAAGCAGATTAGATCTCATCGCGACCAACTCACGTCTTCACATCAAGGCTTAATGGTGCGACATCAATTCAAGCTTGGAATTATATCAGAGTTGAAACAAGATTTCAATACAGCACTCAAGTAAGTTCAGCAAATTAAATCTTCCTATTTCTTACATTCATACAATTTTTTTAAATAGACATTACAAACAAGGCTACAACTTTTTAGAAGAAATTCGCATTGTAGATACAAATTGTATGGAAATTAAAACTGTAGCAGGATTTTTCAACTACAAAATATGCAAATTAATGTTTAAATTGAACATGCCACGCGATGCAATCACACATTTCAAAAGTCATATTGAAAAGTACAAGTCTCGAACTGGATTTCGTGAACTCCAATTTGAACATTATGCTTGGTTGAGTGTCCAATACCAAGCATTTGCCGAACTTTTTTGTGAAGCAATTCGAAATGGATTGCCCGCGTTACAAACACAACACCCAGGCAAATATTACTACAAAGCAGCCGAATATATTGGAAAACGTAAAGATATTTATCTACAGTGCTTGGAAATGCCTCAATCACCTGTTGATTTATCACCACAAAGTAATGGCACATCATCGGTCTTAAATTCAGAATTTTGGGGTGTACGCGGCATGAAGACAACAAGTGAGGGCACATCAGAATCGATTATTATTAGGTTGATACAAGAACAAGAAAAGTCATTTAATCATTCATCGACAATAATTACACTTTTGGGGCAGGCAATGGCTCAATACAAGGTTTATAAGTGCTTGAGGTTCAGGAAAAAGTTGGCAGTGGAAATGGCGGAAGAGTATTTGAAGTGTGGTGACTATCCAAAAGCATTGACGTAAATATTATAATGAAATTTCATTTTGAATTTATGATCATGTAATGTATTCTCATTTCAGACTCTATTCATTAATGCTGTCTGACTATCGAGCTGACAAATGGTACACAATTTTTACGGAAATTCTCTTGAAAACATTGCGATCAGCGTATCTCGCAGCATCTTCAGTCGATTTCATTGCATGCAGTATTGAAGCACTGTCTCCTAATATACTCATAGAAAAAAATGAACGAATTCAAATTTTAGAAAATTTATGGAAAGTATTCCAAGGTGTTCCTCCAGTGTCACAACAGCAATTAGTGCCTGAATTAAAGTCAAAATGGGAGACTACTCTAGAGACACTTAAATCTCCCGTTTTAATTGACCTTGATAAAATCAGTGATGTATTAGATTGTAAAATAACCTTCAATAAAGCCCAAATCAAATGCGACGAAACATATCAATTGTATCTGTTCGTGCGAAATAACACAGATGTTCCATTGAAAGTTAGAAAATTCACAGTTGTTCTGTACGATTCAAAGTCATATTATAAAATTTATGGCACAGAAGCCGGTGAATACACGAAACGCTGGGAAACACTTCGTCCCATGTCAAATGATATCCTGTTGGAGCCAGATAAATGGTATAAAATTGTGTTTCAAGGTGATGCCACTCAGCTAGTTGAGAATATTGAAATTCAAATTGTTAAAATTGAATTGGAAATGGGAGCTAAAAATTGGGCTGTCATGACTCAAAGTCAAAGTTTAAATAAAACAAAAGAGTTTAAATCAAATTTTTTGCAACGTGACTGTTTAGACCTCATATCTGTGATTAATAGTTGCTATGTAACACCAACATTCCACTTAAATTCATGCACAAAACAGATAGACCAACATATGTTAGTGAATGAATACTTCCAACTGCATGTTAATGTGATAAATAATTTTGATGTTTGTCTACAATCGGTTGGTATTAGTTTGACAATTCCACCAAATCTTCGAAATCGAGTCTTCCTAACATCGGAATTGGACAAAGGTTCAATGCAAAAATTCTCGTCACACATTCAAATTAATATCGGAGATTTACCGATGCAGTCAAACACTTCAATTAGCTATTATTTAATAAGTTTGGTTGAAGGCAGTATTGAATTAAAACAAAAATTGTGGTATCAACTTGAGAATAGCAGTCAAGGAGAGCCAAGTGTTCAATTGACTATAAATAATTTAGAATCACCTACAAGTGGTAATGAGATGAAGACGTTAAAAGATGTTACGGGAAAAAATCCTCTTGTAAATAATCATGATATTAAAATAGAATATTTGGAAAATGGAGCTATTAAGAAAATCAAAGAAGATTCAATTGTTGTAAATTGTGTCGAAGAATTCAATTTTATCGCCCGTTTTTTCACACTTAGTCGACAAGCGCTGATGCGAGCTTACAAAAATGAGGATTTTGTATTGCGAATCAACTTGAATGTTAAATCTCCATTGGAAATTGAAATTTTAGAACTTCTTTTTATAAGTGTAAGTACAATATTTATTATCTGTGCTAGTAGCGTGGGATCTCGTATCCATTTTGTCCGTCTATTCGTCTCTACTTGTATATAAACTTTGCATACTTATACAATTTTAATTTTTCAGGATCACAACATTACCGAATGCTGGCATAAAAATAACTCAAAATCTCTTAAACGCAAATACCGGTGTGGACGAACATTAGAAGACATTTTAATTCTGCGTCCAAATCAGTGTACCAATGATTGGATGAATAAAGATAATTTTTTGGATAACGATTCATCGCAGCAAATATTCAGTCCTAACAAGAAATCACCGGAAGTTGTGACTCAATCTACAAATTTAAATACACTACAAAATTCCAAAGAAAGTGTAGAAAATTTCAGTAAAAATCTACTTTCAACCGAATCAACAACATCGACAAATACAGCAAAAGGAAAACCTTCATCAGACTCATTAACGACAAAAGGAGATGAATTATCATCAATTACGGGTTCAAAAAATATTCTCTTCACAAAAACTGTCTATAACAATGCTTTAGATTCTCTTTATCAAACCCAAAATGGTAGGAATGGCTTTATAAATCAAGGAAAAGGTCTCATGGCAAACTCGAAAAATAAGTTAATATTTGGAATTTATTGTGTGCGATGGAGACGAGCTGGCTCTAGTAAAATTAATGAATCGAAATTCATGATCAATGGTGTTGGTAAGGAAATTCAAATATTTTTTTTGTGATATTAAAAGATTAATTTTTTCATAATTTTCATACAGATATAATTGACCCTCCTCTAAATATTTATTGTTACATTACGCAACGAGTCTACACAAAAGTGCCACTTCCATTCAAAATAACTCTCAAAAATCCGACAACTAAAGTAATGTATTTGTCTGTGACGTTAAACAGTTCGCCTAGTTTCATGTTCTCAGGACATCGATATGTAAGACTGGAATTTCAATTTAATAAAATTTAAAGAAAATATATTTTTTTTTCAGTTAAATATAACAATTTTCTCTCATTCATCATACGATTTGGTATTCAATTTATATCCATTGAAAGCGGGATGGCAGCAACTTCCGGAATTGCAACTTCAGTATGATAAAAGCCAAAGTGACAATATTTCAGGGACAGATCAAGTCAATATTACGGAAACACAACAAAATGAGTTGGCTAATTTAGTGAAACGATGGATGCCGAAATGGGTGTTTGTGCATGTGAGTTGACTTTAATGATTCTGGAGAAAAACATTGAAATTATTTTTTTTCTCTTTAAACAGCCACCCAATTTAACGAACGCATCATCATCATCGTCCTAGTATTGAAATGTTAACTATTAAAATTTAAAGAAAAAAAAGAAAGAAATTGTCTTAAATATACTGTAATGTTTTTTTCTTCTTTATTTAATTTTAGTATATTACCATTGTTTGATAGAGTTTTAAAAGAATCCAAGTTTTATTATTAAATTTACATTTATATAAAATTTCACATAATATTCATGATTTTGAGTTGAAAGAGTTTAACAAAAAAAAAAGTATAACAAAAAAATGAGTCTTTTTAATGTTGTTGATGAAGCGCGATAAAGAAAAAAAATATTAAAATAAATTGTAATAGCAAAATATGTGAGACATCAATTTTTGTTATTTTTTTTTGACATAATTTAAATAATAAAAAATAGGGGGGACAATGTGAGCAACAATTTGAGTATAGAAGGAGAATTTAAAAACTATCACTATCATAATCTACATTATTACGACTATCGTGTCCGGTAGCTGAGCCCAAACCACCCTCACTACGCATTGAATAGACCGGAGTTGCAGCAGTGCCGTTTGTTTCATCACCTCCACCACCGCCATCTGCTGTACTATCATTTCCATCCTGATTATTTGTGGATGACCCAGCACTGTTTATTGTGGTATCTTGTGTTCTAATGATAGAGTCAAAATTGTCTTTAATTTGATTATTTGCCCCTTTTGGATCTAGATCGGTGGCCCAACTAAAATGCATTAAAGCTAAATCTGTATTTCCTAATTTTTTGTGAATTTTTCCAATTAAATAATACACCACAGATTCCTTCGGTACAATTTGTTTTAAATCTTCGAGTTCTTGCAATGCCTCCTTACATTTTCCAATTGAAAAATACATTGAACCACGATGGAATTTACACAACGGATTTTTGGGATCCAGTTGAATTGCCTGATTCAATGTTTGGAGTGCTGTGTGTACTTTGTTCAAGAAAAATTGCATTACACCTATGTGGACCATGAGTACGGAATTTTTCGGATTAATTTGTAATGCTTTTGTGTAGTGAATTTCTGCAAGTTTGTATCGTTCTTGTTTTGAGAAAATTGTACCAATGCCAAACCAGGCGTTATAATGACGAGGACTTTTTAGAATGGCAGTCCGGAAATATGATAATGCCTTATCAAGTTCTTCGGTTAGGACTAATTCATGTCCCAATAATGTGTAACTGTATGGAAAATCGGGATCAACTTGAATAGCTCGTTGGAAAAATTTAATAGCAGTCTCGTGTTCCTTGTGAGCACTAAAACAATTTCCAGCTACACACCATGTAATGGGAGATTCCTTATTTTGTGCCATCAAGTCTTGAGCTAGTGCTGATAACATTACATCTTTTTGTAAATGCCATAAATCTGTACTGTAAATTTCCATCATATCAAGACGATGTGGCTCACGGTCATGAATTTCCTGGAATATTTTTACTGCAGTTTCGTAGTGTCGTTGTTCGTGATGTGCCATCGCTATCATACTTTGGATCCAACTACTTTGGGAGTGTTGTAATGGAATATTTTCGAAACAGCTTATCGCTTCCTTACACTCATAGTGTGCAAGATGGAGATAGCCTTGACCTATTTCGCGTAGTAATGTCATTAATCCTTCGGCACTTTGTTTCTTCATTTGAAGAAGCTGTTAAAAGTAATAAAAATAATTAAATTGAATACTGTGAAACCTAAATGGAATAATTTCATTACCTGTTGAGCAAAATTCTGAGCATTATTGATACTATTATTAATTAACACTTTTTGATCTTGAACTACTTGTACAGGAACATTTTCTTGTTGTATCTTTTCCTTATCCTGTTTTTCATTCAATTCAAAGCCAATTGTATTAGTTAAATTCATTTTTGAACGTGTTTTTGATTTGCGCGGAGGTGATCTGGGTGCAGCAAATTTATTTATATTTGGACTTTTATTATTTTCCTTCACAGAATAATTATTACTAAAAAGACGTGAACTTCTTCTCACATTTTGACCTTGACCTAATGCACTTGGAGTCTTTGGCGTGCCAATATTTGCACCGGTTTGACTAAATACTGGCTGTTTACTTGACTGCAGTGGCTGTTCTTTTCTCGTATTAATAACTTGTCCTTTAAGCTTTTTGTGATTATTTGCCTTTTGAGAGTCAGTTAACAGTTGGAAGGTGTCAGTGTGACTTACAGGTGAGGCATCGACATTTGCGGGTGTATTCATTATTGGTAGGACTCCAAAACTAGGACTATTTGGCGATAAAGATGATAAATATTTGAATTGTTTCCTAAATGGGGTTTCTGTGGGACGTGGATGACTCTCATCCATGATAACGACAGGTGGTGTACATTCTAAATTTATGTGAATTGCTGTCATTTCACGTTGGAGTGGTGTTAATAGTTCAGCAATTTTTTCATTACTATTCGGTTGAGGTGTACTCAACAACAATTGATTATTACTAGTATTTATTAGATCTATGTAATTAACGGCATCGGCTGATGTTCCATTTAAGCCAAACCATGATAAGCCTTGTGTTGCCTGAGTTGTTTGGAAAATGTCTGTATCATTTATTTGGAATACCTGTTTTGGATCTGGTTTTTCGCCACGATCACACAAATCCCTAAATGTCTCAAATAAAAATGGATTTAATTTAATAGCTCTACGACTAGCATCTGTAGCCAATTGGCCACGTTCTGTCTTTTGGCATATTTTTGCAAGGAGTTGCAAGGCAAAACACGCAATATCTCCAAAATCTTTTGTAACATCATCCAGAGTGGATGCTTTAATGTGATCCTCTTGTGACAGGTAATTTTCGGCATCATTCAACTGCTTCAATTCATACGCACATTTTGCCATCAGAAAACGACATTCTGGCGATTTGGCACCTTTATTATTCAATAACCAATGCGCTTGATGTACTTGTCCCGAACGATAATAACAAGTTGCTAGAAGAAAAAGACTTTCTTCTGTTTCGACTATAAAATGAAAAAAAAATCAATATTAATAAAAAAAAAATTATTTATAATTTCATTGAAATTTACCTTCAGTACACAATCGCTCAGCTAAAAATATTGCATCTTGGTAAGCATAATGATTTAAACAGTGCCAAATAGCAGCCTGAAATAAAGAAACCAGATTATAACTGTAATTGTAATAATAACAAGATATCTTGTCCTCAATACAAAATTACAACTCAATATCAATTTTTCACCATTCCAGACAAACCTGAATCCTCAAATTTTATCAAATTCATCAAACACTTTCCAATTTTTTTGTTATATAAACAATTTGGCATTCAATTGTTAATTTAAAAAAAATTAATAATACCAGACATACAAGTCGTACATATACAAAAATCAATCGCCATCACTTTTCCCTTCTCTTGAATGAGAAGCATTTTTATTTTTTGCCAATTTCTTTACCTGAACAGGCTCCTGTATAATCATCTTCTATTTATTTACACAATTAACTAGTTATAATTGTAAAATTTCTAAACATTTGCCAGCAATTATTGATTTAACTTGGTGAAATTTTATTTTTTTTACTGTTGTAATTGGATTTTTTTTTATTATTTTAGCCTACCAGACTGACGTTTGAAATAAAAATGAACAAATGACGTTAAATGAACGAATTAACGATTTAACGGTCCATACTTCGACTCGAATATTTAACGGTTTGTAATTGAACTCGATATTTTGAATTTTAAATTTAAATGCATGTGAAAAACCGTTGAGATTTGTTTGTCATTATTTTAATATTTTTTATTATAGTTTATATTTTTTTTTTCTTATAAATAATGAAAATTAAATTTAGTTTGATTGAAATTCATGAGAGTGAAATTTCCTTTAAATTCATACAAATCTGATTTCATTAAAAATCCGGCAACGGAAGCTGTCATTAAGGAGGTTGCAATTGCAGTTATAAACGCACTGATGAGAAGTTTTATCATCATCTGTCGTTTTTCAGGAACGATTGCAATAAAAGTTCCCACAACAATTGCAATGGCAGTTGGATTTGAAAAACTACTCAATACAAATGTAGCAATCGCAGCAGCACGTGGCTGTTAAAAGAAAAAACGTTATATTAAAAAACAACTAAAATTGCGTTTTCACAGTTCATACCGAAATAACTTCAGCTTGAAGTAACTTCATCAATTCTTGATATGCCACAAACTCATTGTCAACCAATTTAATTCCAATCACTTTTCCAACAGGTCTACAATCACGCCATGGAATACCAATTAACCAACAAATTGGAGTAAAAAACAGCTCAAACAAAAATTCTAGAGTGACATTTTCAAATCCAACTAATGATGTAAAGAACTGCAAAATCCCATTTAAGAAACTGATAAAAGCGATAAATGCAATTATATTCGCGATGATATGCAGATAAATTTTAGTGGCTTCTGATGCTCCATTCGTTCCAGCATCTAGGACTGAATCACTTTTCTGTTGATATCGTTTAATGTCACGTCCTTTTAATTTAGTTTGTTTTGTTTCGGGAAAAATTAGTTTTGACAATCCCAGTGCAGCTGATGCTGACATGACATTTGCTGTGATAAGATGAATGGGTTGTGCACCTAGCGCTGTGTAAATTGAAATCGTGGATCCTGCAGCCGAAGCAAATGCTGACGTTAAAACAGCATGAAGTTCACTTTGTGTCAAATTCTAAAGTGGAAATTGAATTTGATTTGAAAAAACACAGTTATGAGTTACATTTTACTTTATCTTACCCCAAGAAATGGTTGAACGATAATAAATGATCCAACTGTACCTAAAAACAATCCACGTGCAACAGTTTTCCAAGCAACATTAGACCGGTTATGTGAGAAAATAATACCACAAACAATGACAAACAAGATTCCAAGTAACGACTGTAAACGTGTGTAATCTTTCGATATCTCACTTATAAGAAGATATGCGATAATTCCAACTTTTGTTAAAATAAATATCCCAATGAAGATTCTGTGTCAATGAAAATTGAAATTTAATTACTTTTCATTTAAGATTCACTTATTTTATTACATTTTAATCCATTTTCCGTGTTTTTCCATCACTTTCTTCCATAAGTTGATTAAAAATCCAGCAACATATGGCTTGAACAGAAAATAATAAAAGCAAGATGCATAAAAGATCACATAGATGATCAAAAGTGTTCCGTAACCACGACACCACTTTGCGCGACATGCCTCCGTATCGCATTCATCACTATTATTAAATTCATAAATTGATGCAAATATAAAATAAATCACAGCCAAAATATTGAACAGAATGAAAATTAATATATTTATCAGTTTTTTGTGTTCATCGTGAAATTCTCTGATTTTTAAATGAAATTTGTTTTGATTCTTATTAAGTGAATCATGATCCGTATCATTATTTGTCACTGTAAACACTGTTCCATCATCGTTATTTGATGAGGTTCGATTTTGAACCATTTCTATTCCGTTATTATTTTTCATTTAAATTTTCTCAGAGTAGATATTTATGGTGCTGAGTTATGAAAACGTTTAATTGTACTAATTGCGGTTAAGTAACTTTTATAACATTAGATTATGACGCTACTTGTATTGTTTCTTTTTATTATTTGATAATTATTGAAGATAACGCACATAATCTCGCGTGCAAATCAAACATTGTGATTCAAAAATCGTGAATTTACTTAGTCATAATCAATATCAATATAGGAAAATAACTATGAGAATTTTTATCTATTAATGTTAGTATACTTTTTTTTAAAAATTGTCACAAAAATGCCGAAAAAAATGATCAAACACGGTTGAATGTGAACAGTTTTTGCTTTACTGAATACTTTAATTGGACTTCCCTTGATTTTAAGTGTAAAATATATATTTTTGATTTTATGTTTGTTTTTTAATGTGGAACAATTGAAGTTTTTTTTTCATATTATTTTGAGTGTTATATCTAATATTTTCAATAGCAGCACTACCTAACAATGGTAAACATTAAACATGAATAGTTAACTTCAATGCATTTTGGAACTTTTTAGATCAACACGCAATTTAACCTATCGTAGAACTAAATTCGCTTGCCAATTATTAGTTGATAAAAGTTTATTTCATTAAGGATTTTATCTTCATAAATCTTAGTCTCTTCGATATCGGCAGACTCGAAAAACATTTGAAGTCATCGTCGATTTCTTAAAATATCGCCAGATTCGTCAAACAGCGGAATGCTTGTTTTAAATGTTTATATTTTTTATATTTTTTGAAAAATGTACAGAAAGATTGAAACTTTTCAAAATACTTTTTAGGCCATTTCGTAAAAAAATGCACTATTACAGACGGTTTGTCCTTCGTTAATCTGTAAGTGTGGCACTGATTTCTATCCATAACTCTGGAATGTTCCATCGAGCGAGGTCAGCTTTTTTTTATTAGATAGAGGAGATCAAAACTCATTAGTTTTGAGATTGGTCTTCAGACCCTACAGAGCCTGAAAAACCGTTAAAAACGGCTAGAAATTAAAAAAAAATTGAAGATTTCTTTTTTTAGTTAGATGAGCTTTTTAAAATGAACTTTAGCTCATTAGCCTTATGATTAGGCTCATTGGTTGGGTTCAGTTACTCGGCTCCAGATCCTGAAAACGGTCAATTTTTTCAAAATGGCGGATTTTTTCAATAATTTCAAAATAAAACTTAATTTTACTCAATGAACCGAGTCCCATCGAAATGCACTTTTCTATAACGCCGTAAACGCCAACGTGGTTAGAATTTCCTTTTTTTTAGACTATTTAAATTAATATATTTTATAACTGAGTGAACATTATGATTTAGACAGACATGCCCAATAGCGCATTTTCGTTTTCTATTTTCCATTTTAATTGTTTATTTAATTTTTTTTTTAATTTTCGATAAGATAACGAAATTTTTTTACAACAGTCTGTCTGTATATGTGACAAAAAATATTAGATTTTTAAAAACCAAAAATTATTATTAATGAATGCACGAATGGACTTTGAAGTTTAATCAGTGTCAAAGTACGTCACACATATACAAAAAAATATTGATACAGTGTTAAAGATCACTCAGTTAGTTAATTATTTGCGTCCCAAATCATCATATATGGATTAAACATAACTTTGTTTGGTTTGTGCAGTGATTCATACAATGACTTATTTTTTAAACGTAAATATTATGATAGACCTTAAGAAACGTGCAAATATCATAAATTAAGAGAAATACTATCTAAGAATAATTTGTAGTAGGATTCTACTTTTAAAAGTAAAAATATTATTTTTTTGTCTTTTTTTTCATTTTCTAAGAAACCCGAACCAATAAAACCAGCAATGCGGAAGGCATTAAATCTGGTTTGCTTTCTCGAATATTTTTGAAATGCGTTAAACGAATCAAATTGACCCAATTATTTGTCATCTTAAAAAATTTAAACAAAAACAATAAAAAATTAAATAGTATCCAGACGCTTTGATTTTATTTTCGTATTTGACATTTTATTTATTTATTTTTTATGTAGAATTATTTTTTTTTTTATTTTACGATGAGTGTCTGTAGTACAAAATTTAAATAAATTTTTATGCAACAATATGATTAGAGATCGTGGTTGACTAAATTATACTTAACTTGGGGTACTTTTCGTTATTTATTATAAATTGCATTTTTTTTTCTGTTTACTTATTGTACTGTTTGAGTTGAAAAGCTTCTTCGTGATATTTACTTGCATTTAAAAAAAATACGGTAGACATTTCAATTGGTCATGTTATTCAAAATACACAGACATGATAATTTTATCATATATACATAAGTAATGATGATGATAATAATAATAAGAAGAAATAAAAAAAACAATCAGAATAACAAATTTATCTTTTTCCAGAGTTTTGTTGACAAACAAATATATATTTTTTTGTTCGTAACTTCTTGATGCAATTCTTGACAATTGTCCGAATATATTATGCAATTTAACAACTGCTGTCGTTTATGTAATATGATAATAAATTAAATGTAATTTTCATACTTTTTATATAAATAAAATATTTGATAATAAAAATGCGTAGAAAATGACTTGCAACAAATGTTATTAAAATAATCTGTCTTCGTCGTCTGTGTAATAATTCTTATGTTTGAATTAATTTCTTGGATAATGACAATAAATGCCCTTTAATGGCCACTTGGTTTGTCTAGTTTTGAGTACCCTGAAGGTTAACCATATTAGGCCAAAAATAGTGTTGCAGTGTTAATTGGAATACTACCGCATACACTCTCAACCCAAAACCAGAGGGACACCAGTTGGAAAGCGTGTTCCCACTGGTGCCCCGCTAGTTTTGGGTTAAGAGTGTACCATGCGCGAAAAGAACCACTCTGTCTATCCAGGAACGGAGTTTGAATTTTGTTTTTTGATCGAAGGGCGTCAATTATATCTATAAAGCTTAAATTTTGTCTCCATCGTTAAACCATCCATTGGTTTTCAGTGGAACGTTGTGAACGAAAAGGCATTTGTGAGAAATAGAAATTTTCTTTTAGAATGCAAATGACATGAAAATGCGTTAACCCACGTACTTAAGATTTCTGTCCCACTTTTTTTTGCATATTTGACACGAAATAAAAGTAAATAAGACAAAAAAAATATCCAATCAAAAAAGAATTAATTTTAATTTCTAATTTATGTGTGAAATAATGTTTAGTGTATGATTTTCAGACGCTGTTCAAAAACAGAAACAAAAAAAAAAGAATTATTTTAACATACAAGAAATGTCAGAAGCATCTGATGACTTTATCATTATAATCAATCTAATCAAATTGTGGAATATATAAAAAGTGTCTCGCCATTTGATTGCAATCTTGTATTTTCTTTTTTTTTTGTTTAATATTTTTAATGGTTTGTCGTCATATCGCGTCATCCTCATGCATGTTACATGATTTTGCAGTATTTATAACAGACAATTTATTCATTTTTATTCTTAACACATTTTCTTATGATATTCAAATATGTGTCTTTTTCAGTATTTATGGAAAACAAGGATTTTGCATCATGCAATTTTGACTGTCATACCTCGTGGTCAGCTTATAAATCAATTTTTTTTTGCACTGTGTAAATTTATTATCTTATTATTCAAAGAGGTGTTTCTTGCACATTACAATAATTGTCAAAAAATAAAGAAAAAAACTTACACAGTAGCAATTTGCCTAAAGTAACACACAATAAAAAAGGGCAATAATAAATAACCAAACATAACAAGTTATTTTATGTGAGCGTATGTTTTTATGTGGTGTGTTAAAAAAATATAAATTATTTGACAAAAATTTAAAAACTTTTACCTTGAAACTTTATCACGAGTGCATTTTAATTTTCAGTTATATTACAATTCACGATTTTACCGAATAAGCAGGAAAACACATCATTAAGAGTCCACGGTCCTGTCGATTGAAAATTGTTATGTTATAAAAACCGACTTACAGACAGACATTTAGTCATAAAACGAATGTTTCATAGCAAGATCTTAAAAAAATAATTAAGGAATACAAAGCGAATTTATATGCAGAATAACATTAAAAAGTAATTCTATTCAAGTCTCCAAGTCGATATCACTAACAAGAAACTGCATCTTGTAAACAAAAGAATAAAAGGAATAAAGCATAAATAATAATGGTGATGATGATGTTGCATTTGCAGTCGTGTAAGAGCAAAAACAGAAGCAAATGATCACCAAACCAGACACAAAGACACCTGTTTCCAAATTAAAATGCATTCAACAACAACATTGAGAACAAAAACTCAATTTAACACTTTATCTTTTCGCGTTTCAACATTTCAACACATTAAAACTTAACAATAAAAACAACAAAAAAAATCACATACGTACATAAATAATAAAAAAAAAATATAATAATAATAAACATCATCATCTTTTATAAAATTCAGTGATTGCTCATACTAAGGGTGATCACTAACAAGAATACTCGATTCAGTTGTATGAGATGAAATTTCAGCATTTAGCATACGTTTTTGGTGTGCCTTAATTAAACATTTATTACAAATCTCCAGACGTTGTTAACTCATTCAAAAACATTAAAAATCAGAATGTTTCTGATTTTTATTAATATTATTATTTTGTTCCTTTTATAGGTTGGTTCTTTGCATTTGTAGTGTACACACGTGAGTGTCTGACACGCATACGCATTACAAATATTGTAAATTTTAAAAACACTTTGACTTGATTTTATGTTTTTCTGTGTTTACTTTACTTTGTTTTCTGTGTTTGCATGTTTTTTTTTAACTTTATAACAGATTTTTCTAGACATTGGGACGCAACAAAAGAATTACAACAATAAGATAAATTTTAATAATAAAATATTTATGTTTTTTAAATTGGCAGACACTGTAACAAATTAAAAATTGTTCGAAAAATTGAATTTTTAATTAATGTGCCAGCAAATATGGAGAAACGATAAAAAGGTGTTAAGATTGATTTTTGTTTTTTTTGAGAGTTGAAAATGTTTAAATTTTCTTTAATTGTAACTTGGTTTTGATGGAAACAGAGCCCTCATATTATGTATGTAAATGCAACCGTGCTTTGAATGTAAGAAGTTTTGAGTAGGTTGAGGAGTCGATGTTAGAATTCGAGTAGCGAAATTGACAAGAACCTTCACATATGGTTCGATAAAACGGAGATGTCATTTTAAAAGTATTAGATCCTTAGCCTTCGAGAGGGGTTTGAGTGAGAAACATGTTAAAAAAATTGATTTTTCTCCAAATTCAGGGTCATAACATAATTTTCGTTTTTTCTGATTGTGATCGAAAATTTTCAAAATTTTTTACAATAATCTTTTATTATCATATTTGATCATATCGACGTGATGTTGTTCGACAATTGACCAGAGTATTTTTTACGTGATTTTCAACGTTTTCTCGGATGAAAAAATTAAGTTCATAGCGTCAAAAGTCCATTTTTAAGTTAAATTTATACAAAAAATAAGATTTGGTCAATTCAAGTGACATTGCATCAAAATCAAAAATTTTCTTAGAATTTTTTCATTCCAATTTTCCAGTATATCTCATTTTCTCTCATTTAATAATACAAATTCGATTTATTCTATTTTTAAAAATAACCAATTCATGAATGTAATAAAAAAAAGTAACAACCATTTTGCCATAAATAGTCAAGTTCCGTTCTTATGCATTACTGCGACTGTTTTTCTAATAAATTTACCTGAATGTCAATGAAAAATCATGATTAACCAAAATGGAAATGTCTGCATTCCTTTACTTTAAAAATACAACTTTTTCTAGTTGTTCTCATATGCTAACATGAATTGTGTGTGAGTGTTTATAATAAAATAGAAGTCAGACAATTTTTTACTGTCTTTACTAGTTTTGTGTGTGTGTGAGTGTGTGTATTGCTTGAAATATAATATTTTAACACAACATCTCGTTTTTTTTTTAAATATCAACGAGTGTAATGATTCATAGAAAAGTATTGCTATTTCTCAGAACCGGTAAAAATAATAATCATTTTACAGTACTGCACATGATTCCACAACGATGCACTTATTCACGTAAATATAAAATAACATTATGAGTGAGACAAGAAGGCTAACTAATAAGAGCACCAGTTATGATAAATAAAATAACTTGTTTAATAAAATTTATTTTTAGAAAGAAGTAAGTTGTTGTTCTTTTTTTGTCTTTAAATCAATTGAATAGAACGATCGTTGATGGCAAACTTCATTCATAAAAAAAAAATTATTATTATAAGGTTATTAGAAAAAGAGAAAAAAATTATTTGGCGCCTCATTGTAATTTTTTATGTAACTTGATACAAAAATTATCAAGTCATGATTTAAATTTATAGACAAAACACTTGAGGATAAATTAAGAAGCACTGATTTAAGACTTCCGATTTTTGCTTCTTCAATTTTTGTGTGTGTGAACATTACAAAATAAAATTACTAGACAAAATAAAGTTTGTTAAATTGTGTTCGTCACGAATTCTTTTGTGTTTATATTAAAATTTTTATTCTCTCTATTCTATGCTATTTTTTTTTCTAAAACACTAAATGATATGAAACAAAATTTGTTTACTTCTATCAAGACAAATTGATCAGAATTAGGATCAACTAGTCAATGTCAGATACAATGTTGTATTCTCAAATATTCTTTTGTTAACTTGTATGTTAGTCAATCAAAAAATATTTTGAATATAATAGTGCTCTATTGTTAATTTGAGTGTTTTTTTTCTATATATGGATAGATGAAAACTAATTTTAGAGGATAAATAGACATTTGGGGGCATTGACCGAAATTATTCATTCAGACAAAATAACTTTTTATTAATAAAGTAATAATAAAAAGATCATGCTTTTCTGGTTCTCTATTGTCGTGTCATGTCTTTTATATAATTTAGGATTAGGATGAAACAGTTCTTAGATTTCTGTTTTGTCAATTTTTTTGCAAGAACTGTATCAAAAGTCGAAATTAAACTTCATACTTGTCGCAGTTGATCGTCATGTAAAAGTTGAGTTAATCTTCAATTTTATAAAAAATCATACAGAATGCCAGGGCCGTTAAGAATTTTCAATCCACCCCTGCTGCCATCGATACATCTCGCGTTTGGTCGACCTCCACCACGACGATCGCCTGCAACGCTTGTGATAAGTGTTTTTTTTGACACGGCTTTGGTCCAATTGTGCTCGGTGACCTGGCTATCTAAGTCTGGTTGACTTTCTACGACAATAGTTGAATCAGGTCATAATATGTACAAGAAAAATTGACATGTGTTCTCCCACCCTAATGAATTTTGCAAATTTTTTCTCCAATAAAATATACGTCAATCAAGCAAAAAAAATATGACAAAACTGCTAATAATAATTGATTGTTATCAAAATTATTTTTTAAGCAAAAAAAAAACACAAATACAGACTAGACAAAATTTAAATATGTACTAGAAATATTCTAAACAAATTTAACTCTTCAACAAAAAGCCAGACATCTCTTGATTAAATTCAAGTGTTTCATTGTAAATTTATAAATAGTTAAATATTTCATTTGATTCCTAGATTATTTTTTTGATGTCTGTAAGCTTCATGAATTTTATTTATTAATTCAAATAGAAACTCTCAAAAATAACTAAAAAAAGGAGCATTAACCTTCCAAAAATTAAATAATTCAGTTCATAATATGACCTTCTTATTGATTCAATTTGAATTTAATCCAACGATTGATTTTTTATTTTTTTCATTTTACCAAAACATTTCTAAGAATTTGTATTGATTTTAATAATTCATGAAAACTTTTAGTTAAATTAAATTTAATTTTTGACCTTTATAAGTAAAACAAAAGTCATCTTAAAACAATTAACATTTAGTGTGACAACAGACAATTTTTTTCAAATCGAATAAACACGTGTTATATTTTTTGTGGTATCTTATGCCAAAAATTTTTCTTAGAAATGCTTAGACTATTAGACATAGTGGGGCCAAAAGTGATAACTATTGACGACATTTTGTATTAAAATTAATTATTTTTTATTACAATGTTTTACGGAACTGACTTATGTAAGATATTTTGCCAAAAAATTATTTTACAACGGAAATCATCTTAAGATTGTCACTAATGCCAATTATTTTTTTCACTTAAAGTAGTAAAAAAAATTATTTCATAAGAATTTTTTTGCTTATTAGTCACCCATGTGTCAATTTTTCTGGATCAAATGATCAAGAAGAATAAGATTGATTGTAAATCATCATAAATGTTTTAAGAGACGTTAAATTTCTTGATAAAACGAATTTTATCACCTTGTTTCAGCATAAATTATGTAAATCTATTGAATTTAAAGTCATAAGTAGAAGTTTTGCAGAGTAAACACATTTATCACTGTAATGATTTTGTGTCACATTTAAATGTGGTTTAGAAACTGAACTCCTTTAAATAAAGCTTTTAATTTAAATAATAATTTCTGTTATTCACTACATTGTAGAACGACTGTCTGACAATTGAGCATAAAAATGTTAGCATTAGCATACGTTCTATAAGAAATCACATTTTTTATGCAATTTTACCTCTGAAAAATGTATTTTTTTTCCATTATTATTTTAAACCAATAAAAATCGACAGACGAAATTCAAATTTTTTGCATAATGTTGTTTGTACAATTTTTTTTCGCGTTTACTAATAGTTTGGAATAAATTTAAAATAATTAATTATTAATTCAATAACATAAAAGAGCATGGCACCTCCATTTGCATTATGGCTCAGTGTTCCCTAAAATTGAAGTTTTTTTTTGTTACAATTTTAACACAAAAAATACGTTTTATGTGATTGGTTAAAATCCAAGACCGTCAAAGAGTGGTACAAGTAAAAAGACTTGAAAAAAGGAGAAACATTTTTTTTTTCTTCATATGACTGTATTCTTTTATAGGTCTGTAGTTGCTATACAAGATTTTGTATGGTGTAATACAGAGAGTAAGCAAAGTTTTTTTAAACCCAATCAAGAAGAGCGTTAATGATCATGGAAATGTATGTTTGTTTGTCTTCAGTGTTTGTAGAAATATGAAGAGTCGTAGAAAATTATACATGACTGTTTACGACTACTTGTAAATATATAGGACAAGTTTAATTTTTACCAAGTTCCTTCTTATTATGTTGTGTATCTACATAAAATAATATGAATTTGCCGGTCTTGTGATTGATTTAATGTGTAAAAAGAGATTTTGAATGACACTTGAATCAAGCGGTTTGTTGAGAATTTATTTTTTTTTAGAATATTTTGATTAGTGTTTCTCTGATTTGTTTAAAGTATTAACCATATTTTAGATCAAAGTTATATCTGATATGCCATTAAAAATGGTTACATAAATATTTATTATTTTTTTTATAATTTCAATTTCCAGAGATCTGTTTTTCGTAGAATATAAAATTAGATATACATTTATGCAGTTTATCGGATTCTAGTCCACGCAGATAACATGATGTAAATGCCTCAACCACTAGGCTATGACAACTCCCTGCGTATTAATTTATAAAATGTCTAATTTTTCCTTAGTCAGCTAAATTTTAAGTGTCTTGGTCTTTTACTGAGGCATGGTATGCCGTTCTACGTTAAAAATCACAGGACAAATTATGCACATTTCTTTATAACTTTTATATATCAAGACGGCAGTTTCTGGCACTTCTGAGGTCGTCGTCTGATCATCAGCTCCAGTAAGGTGACATTGTCACCACTCTCAGGTAAGTGACAAAACTTTTTAATTTGAATTGGCTGGTGTGTTTTTATTTGTATCGTTTCATGCGTACCTCATGACCACTATCACGTGCAACTTACACCTTATTGGGCCCTAGATGTACTGGAAATGCTTGATCACATTAGTTTTATGGGTTTTTAATTGTATGTAATATAAATAGACCCAAATTAGCAATTAATGGTTTTCATGTATCGGTTTTTACCGATTAAATATATGATGTGTGTGTATGTATGTTTATTTGTATGATATGTGTATAATTTAATACATGTTGTGTAAACGTTTAGTATTTATTATACTACATGAAAGAGACTTGGGTAAGAAAAGAGCGTTAGAGAGAATAAGTTCTTAAACAAAAATTGTGTATAAAATATAATACTTTCTGAATCATCTTTTTATTTTCTTATCGAAACTCAACTGGAGTGAATATCACTAAAAAAATTAAAAACTATTAAAAAATAATATAAAAAAAAAAATCATATTTTTATCAAAAATTTTTGAAAAAAAAACACTCAAATGAAAAATGAGAAAAAACTTCAAAATATGACAAAAATGAAATTATAAAAAAATTGTGATTTAATTTTTTATAATAAAAAAAAAACAATTAAAAATAAATTTAATTAAATTGAACAGTTGAACAAAAAAAAATAATTAAAATGTCAAATAAAAACAATTTTTTCGTTTTTTGTTTAATCTTAATTCTAATACAAAATAATATAAATTTAATATTTTGTTCTCCGGTCAAATCAAGTGATAGCAATACAAATGACAATAACGATGATAACTTAGCAAGTGAAGATAATAATAGTGTAACTGAGCATGGAATGAATTCAATTACAAGACCAAGTACAAAAATTGTCGATCTAGATAACTTGGATGCCAGTAATTTGGAATATTTCCGAACTAATAATATAAATTTAACGGCTTTAAGAGTGCAGCAAGAAATGTTACGCTCGAAGAAATTATCAGGAATATCCCAAACACTCTTTAATGCGCCAGCACCATTAACCCAAACTGGAAGTTTAAGAAATGATGAAGATGAACACAGACGAGAGTAAGTTAGAAAATTTAAATTATTATTTTAAAATAATAAAAGTGGAAATTAAAAAAATATAGTAGAAACTTAAAATGTGACATTTATTAGTTCAAAATAATAAATGAAATTTTAAAATATTTTCTCTAAGTAAAAGTAACACATAATTATTAATATTTTTTTTTTGAAGAGAATGTGTGAAAATAATATCTCATCATTTTATTATTAATAAAATTTTATTTCTTGCACATTCAACTTTTGCATCGTAAATAACTCGCAGAAAAAAAAATAATAAATTAAAATAGCACTACTCATCATATTTTTGTCATCAATTTCTAAGTTTTCAAAAATTATTATGGTTTATGTTTGTGGTGTGTTTTTATTTCAAATATTTAAAATGTGATTGTTGTTGGTAATTTATTTGTTTTAATCGAAAAACTGTGCCAGCTTGCAATTTATTGAATTTTAACACATAAAATTAATATTACCGCGAAAAATTTTTTTTTGTAGAAATTTTACATTTTACATTTGTTTTGTCTTGATTAGCAGTGCACTTTACATTGACCGCGTCGCATGTTTTAATGAACTTTTTGTACAAAATGAATTCAAAGAATTTTTTTTGTAGAATAGAATAAATTTTTGGTTCATATAAAAAAAATACAATTTTAACATCGTTTCAGCTAATAAATAAATAATTTGACGAGTTTTTAGAAAATATTTTCATGGCCAAACTAAAATTTTACTTTAAAACTCTATTGAACGTCGATATAAATTCACTGAAAAAATATTTGTATCAAATTCTAAGTAAAAAAAAAACTTTAATTGATTTGTCAATTTATTAAAAGGAAGTTCTCCAAGACACACGTTCAAAATTTCACATTTTGATATAAAGAAATTGATATGCAATTTAACAAACTATAAATTTGATGATGAAGCATTTTTGAATACACTCATTTTATTTTTTTTTACAAATGTTCTACATAATGTAGACAAAATTATTGTCAAGGAAAGTAAATAAAATTTTTGAGCCGGTTTAAATTTTAATTGAAATTTCTACAAAAATGAGAAATGTGTTTATAAAATAAAACAAATACATACCTCCTTTGGGATGGTAAAATGGTAAAAGAAGGTAAAACTTTGATCAATTTTGATTTTTTAAACTTTTGGGCTTAAATCTTATTTTTTACTTGAAATATTAAATTAAACTTGAAATCAATGAATATTTTTTACAACTTTCTCTAAAGAACATTGAAATTAGCTTGGCCTATTAAGAATTATTATTATTAAGAAAATTTTTTGGAAATTTTGAATTACTATGACACAGTCGCTCTTTACAAATTTTAAATTTGAACACATACCTTAAATTTCATTCAAAATGAAAATTGGCCAGACAAAAACGTGGGAAGAGAGGTGACTCAATTTGTAACAATTTTTACACATTATATAATAAAATTTAGTGACAATTTAGGAAAAATTTTAAGCTTCAACAGTTTTGGCCATTCAAATTGGCAATAAAATTAAAAAAAAATTATTTTTCTTTTTTATAATATTCCCTTGTTTTTCTAAAAATGTGACAATTCGAGCGTTAATACATTTTTTTATGAGTTTACTCCAATTGATGCAGTTTTCCTTTATTTTGAAGCAAATTATCTAACTCTCAATATCTCGATTTTTGAAATTTTTTTAATTTCCAAAAAGTACTCCAAGTACTATGAGTCAATTCAAGTCGAAACGTTGAAAGAAGTGATAAATTCAAAATTCTTTTTTGAATTGTTTTCCTTGAAAAATGCAAAAAAAAAAATAAAAATAAATAAAATTCTTTTATGGTCAAAAGTGTGCTCAAGTTCATGGAAAATTCTTCTGTCCTTCTTGTCTTATTAAATTTCTGATTAAGGTAAAATGTTATTTCAATACAAAAAACTACTTAACCAAATACTAAAGCAAATATGTTTTGAACAATACTTTAAATGGATTTGTTTCATAAACATTAAAAAAAAATAAATAAATAAAAATTTTGTGTTTTTTTTCGCGTATCTGAATGAAAATGACAATTATTTTTATTGTTTTTATCATTATTTTTATTTTTATATTAATGAATGAAAAATACATTGAACAGGAAACATTTAAACGAATGTGAAATAATAAAATAAAAAAAAGATGATATAAAAATGTTGATTTGTTATTAACTTTTATACTGTTGCAATAAACAATTTAAAAAATCTGGTTTGGCACGTACCAAAACAATAATGTTGTTACAATTTGCAATCTGGAATTCAAAAAAGGAATCTGTTTTAATGTTAATTTTATTTGTTTTTTTTTGTATTTGGAAATAAGAATTTTTATCATAAATTAATAAATTTCTGAAATTAAGTAAAAATGAGAAGAACAAAACATGATCATTTTTTTAGTAAATTTATTGAAAATCGACACTTTAAAAGTAAATTGAAATTTTTCTCATTCAAAGATAAGTTATAGTTTAGTGTGAGCCAGACATTGATCAACATACCTGCATACCTGGTGTGTGTGTGTGTGTGTTCACATTTAAAGAAACACCCGAGATAAATAATAATAATAATCGTGTATTAACATAGACAACATGTTCATGATATTGTTGTTTTGTTGTTATTATTATAAGTAATACTGGTGCTATTTATTTTAAAATAAAATACAAAAAGTAAAAGATATGCAAACAACTTTTCAATTCTGTCTAGACTGGTGTGAACTGTAAATTCTTAATAGGTAATAATAGAGTAAGTGTCTGAGTGTAGAAACACTGTGACTGAAACACTTAATATAAAATATTTGTATAGTTGTACATACGACACATATTTTTACTGTCTGTCTGGTTAAAAAAAAAATTATTACATAGAGTAAGTACATTCATTCATTCATTTAAAACTCTTTCATTCATGACACATATTATAGTTATTTTTGTGTGTTTTATTCCAATATAAAATTAAAAAAAAAAAAAGATTTTATCGTGTTTATAATATTTATGCACTTAATCCTCCGTTACATTTCAACTGTGTAGCGAACATGAAAAATTTATTGAGTTTATTTTTTAATTCAATTTATTTTATTTGAAGTGCATGTCGATGGTCAATGTCTATGGTTTTTTCCTATTTCAACCTCACCCAAAATTATTGTATAAAATTAAACCAAATTCATGAATAAAAATATAATCTTAATCAGGCGGATGATGATTATGATCAAAAGATTGCATTACCCACCACAGCCATTTTTGTCGGCTTGACCCTCAACACCCAAGTGTCACATAGTATATGGCAAACCGAATCAGTTTCATCTTTTTGCAGTCAGAAAAATTAATTAAGTTAATCCGAAGATACATTTGAATTTGAATGATTTATGCCATTAGTGGGATTCACACCAATGGAAATTTTACATCATGAGACCAATCAAATTTTATTAGTTAGGTTATATTAGAACTAAGCCCAAATGTTTGTGCTCCATTAAAGTTTCTCATATTCCGAAATTTTACAAGCTCATTAGATATTATTGAAGCATTGTTATTACTCTAAATCAAGCAAAATCATCCTGATTTTTTCTACTGTAAATCAACGTTATTTCTTGAAAATGTATTTTTCGGTTTTTCAGTTAATGCGACTTGAATTGGCCGTTATAACTTTTAAAATGTGATCACATTCATAAATTTATCAAATTTAATTATGAAAATACTCCTAAAAACAATATTTTACTAAAAAAGTGCATTACTCTTTTAAGTTTACTTTAATCAAAACTATCATCACTGATATGAGATATGATGTATTAGATTCATGTTACATGATAGTTTGAAACACTTTAAATGAATTGCTGTAATTTTTTTTTCATTAAAAAACGAGAAAGGGTAAAGACTGTATAAGAACCCTTACAGTTTTCTTGAGACTAACAAGAAAATAAATTTCTTTGTTTCATCAAAATTTTATCTGCACTAAAATGCAGTGGTTGCACTTATTTTCATCACCTGCATTTTCGTCCCAGACAAAATTAAATTACATTGTCTTCAGTATTCGTTTTTTCTTCTTTCTTTTCATCATAACATGCAAGTCAAAGATTATCACAAGTAACAAAAAAAATTTACATACTTTGCAACATTAAAGTATGTACTTGCAAAATTTTCCAATGATCGTGAATATCATAGTGAAAAAATAAAAATAAAACAGTAACAATCCACACTGAGTACAGTAGCAGACAAGATATTAAAATCCACTCTTTATACAATGCATAACAACATCATTATTAATATTATGATGCAAAGAAAAAAAAAGTCTGGTTACATTATTAGCATGCGACTATCTTGCATAATTATAATAAATATTGCAGCAAGTGCACTTGCATTATTTTTTTTTATTTTTTGTTTAAATAACCGAAAAAAAATTGTCGATTGCATCGCAATGTCAAGTCAAGGTTATGAACATCAACAATGGATAGTATGCACTTGCATTGCACACCCAAAAAAAAACTTATATGTAATAATGACAAAAACAACAAAAAAATAAGTGCATTGCACGAGCATAAAATAATTTATCTATTCAATGTATCTTGTACTTGTCTTTTTGCTGTTTATTCTTTTATTTTGTCATCATCAGTTTTAAAGTATTTGTAATAAGAATAATAATAATAATAAAGGGTGTATAATTGCAACATGATGTAGTGCACATCGTTAGAGACAATTATGGATGCAACATAAATATTATGCACGATAATAAGAATAAGTACTGATGACAGAGGAAAATAAAAAAAAATACTGAGACAGGAATACATAAAAAAATATGTTTCTATAAAGAGCACGTATAATAATATTAAAAAAAAAACAATGAGAAAAAAAAATTGTTTTGACCTTGATCTTGAATTTGCTCAGGAATTGCATTGCAAGGCATACACTTAAATGGAAAAACTTACAAAACACAGTAGACAATGTGATAAATAGTATACATTTAGAGACAAAAAAGTAACAGAAATAACTTGATACACTTATGTATATTAACGTTAAAGTCAGGGATTTGGGATCAAATTAAAGAGTGTCATGAGGAAATTGCCCTGTATATTGTAAATAGGTCATAGTTTGTCTGAAAACGCGATGAAAGTTGTTTTTTCCTTAAATTTACTCTGTTAAATGTATATGATTAGAATCCTTTTTTAAATGGAGACGTTTCATGATCTCATTTTGGATATATAGTGTGACTATTAAACCATACACTAAACTGATAGCCTGTAATAGCCCAACATGCTAACCTCTGTCCTTTAAAATGTTTTTTTTAATCATCTAAGTTCATATAAGTAATTTTCCAGATTAGAAGAAAATTTAATTTTCAAAATTTAGATTCGAGTTGCATTACCAGAGAATTTAAATCAAAAAATCGAGTGCTTATCGAGCTTCCCGCTTCATTTTGATTTCAAGAACCTAGTAAACACATCACTTTCGATTTTTGATATTGATTTGATTTAAGATTCATTAATTTGCATTTTAAAATTGAATCATAATTTTTTTTCTGCTCAAAAACCCTTTCAGTAATTTTTGAAGCTACATCCCTGAAACTAAAAAAAATAATCATCTTCTCAATCATCACACGAGAACAAAAAAAATCTGTTATATAATATTTAAGTACGGATATATCACAAACATATATGACAATCAAAAACACTTTGACTCTCAGACAAGATTATTTCTTATTACGTTTTTTTTACGTTTTTTTAAATGCAATTGCTTATTGTTTGTTTTGATTTTGCATGATTCTCTCTTACATTCGTGTATCATCTGAATAAAACATATAAATTAACAATTTAAACTGTCTGATGTCTGTCTCGTTTTATCAGAATCAGAATCGTGATAGAAAATTACAATGTAACAAAAATATTTTTCTTTTTCTTTGTATCTTAGGTATGAAGCAGGAGCAATAGATATGATCAAAACCCGTATCGAGACAGCCGTAATTCGTGACTCATCAAAATCAACGATGTACACAAGTGGAATGACCGAACACGAAATAGCCTTTTATGCAGATTGTAAGTTGGAACTTTAACTTAATTATGTTTGTATTCAAAGTTTTAGAAAATATTTATATTTTTAAAGGCGAGGTACCACAACGGTTCAATGACACAGTTTGGTTTTCTGGAAATACATGGAATATTTATTTTAAATTACCAAAAGAACAAAAATTTACGTTATTACAATCAGCTGTATTAAGGTATTTTATTATCATTTTGCATTGAAGAAAATTGATAAATTTAAATTTTTCTTATTTTTTTTAATTGCATTTAAACACAGAATTTACAAAACGTCAGAGTCCAAATCACTTTCGGCCGAAGCAAAGAATTGCACTGATAATATTGAACAACTACTCAGAATAAAAGTTTATGTGTATGAAAGAAGGCGAAAACGAGGGAATTCAGATAAATCAATCGAATTGAGAAAAAAGGAATGCAGTAGTACGACAATTTCCCAAAAATATGAGGGTTGGGTAGAAATGGACATAAAATTGGCAATGAAACAATGGGATAAACCACACAAGAATTTGGGCTTAGCTGTTGAAGTGCAGGACATAAATGATAATTATTTGAGAACACTGGACTTTTTTGAACCCGTCGATTGTACTCAGGCATGTAAGTGTGTGGTTTGATGCTTAATAAACTAACAATTATAACTAAACGCAATTCATAGTTGACCAAAGTTTTTAAAAATATATGCGCAATTCATTGTAATCGATTTTCTTTAAGACGCAAATGTCACTTTTTCTAGAATGAAAGATCAAAAAACTGCAACTACATGAAAATGAAAAACAAAATTAAAATTGATTCAATCAATTAATCCTTTAAAGTTACAATGTAACATTGTGAGAAAAAACACGTGAGCTTGTTAATCCGCACGAAATATAATTTACTTTTTCATATATAAATAATAAACAACGTGTGGTCATTCAACTTTTCTTACATTTATATTTTATACATTTTTATTATATATTATTGTTATTATTATTAATAATAATAATAATACTGGAAACAAACCACACATTGCAAGTGATGCAAATTTTTGATGCACCATCAATACTCTAGCACCATGCTACAAAAAAAACAGTAGCTGTCGTTGTCGTAAATTAATTTTTGTTTTTTTTTGATACATGGAAGTAAATGCAAGTGCAACGTGTAACTTTTTACAATTTTATATTCCCACGTTAATTGAAAGTATCAGCAAATAATTATTATATTTGTTATCACATACATATTAAAGGTTCTTCTTTATATATTTTTTTTTAGTTTACAATTACATTTATGTTAATTTTTTTCTCCTTTTAACATAAAATTTAAATTAAATTTAAGATGAGAGTAAGTGAAGATACGGTCATTTGCATCACGCAATTTGATCTTGTTATGTCATTTTTACCAAATTATCAATACTTTTTTTTTAAATATACAAAAAGTTGTAATTTTTGACTTTGTAAAGGGTGAGCAATGCATGTTTTTTTCATAAGTTTTGGTTTTCATTTTATTTACATTATTAACTCAACGTAACTTTAACCGTGTGTTACTTTGTGTTTGTGTATGTGTGTGTTGCAGTGATAACTAACACAATTTAATTTACATTTTGCTTTTAAAGGGTGGCCATACATTTTTTTTTTGATTTTTATACCCGAATTTCACAGAAAATTTCGAAACTCTGAACAGAAATGTGATCTGTATGTCACGTTTGGCTGCTTCAAGTTAACGTGAAAATCGGAATTCAGACTTTTGGTCCCCGTATGGCTGCTCTTAAAATAATTTTAAGTTTAAATGACAGAAATGTTAATCATGACGGTTTTTTTTTTCTCATTTAAAATTATAGCAAAACCCTTTCCCTGGACCTCATATGAATATCTTTCCTACACCTCACATGAAATGGTCAGCCTGCCAAAGTAAGTTATCTTTTTTTTAAATTTGAAACGAAATTTTATTTGATTGCAATTAAAAGGTATCCAAGGATAGACATTAAATGGAAGACACAACCATCAGTAGATCCACAAATGTATCACTATCATCGATATCCACGACACAATTCACATTCAAACAGTCATTTTCCTGTCCACAACAACAATAACAATCACCATCATAATCATCATAGGGTGGTTGATGATTTGCTTCAAAATTCTGCTGAATCTCACTCACACGAAGGACATTCAGAGGAGATCGTATCAAATAATTACAATAAGATGCATAAAAAACGTCATTTTCAGCATAAAATGAGTCATTCATATCAGAAAAGCTCAAAGGAACGAGATAATCTTGATTCGAAGGAAATTGTCTAGCAATTACATGTAATTCAAAGTTAAATTTAATCAAGCAAGTCAGTGTGATTATTTTAGTTCAAGTTCAACTATTGGAAAAAAAATAATATATAACTTGAATTGGGATAAAATTAGAACGCTGTGAAAATTCTCACATATTATTCTTATGCTATATATATATTTTTTTTTTTTTAAGTTAAATTTATACATAATTTAAGTTATTTTATGTTCAATTTAAGAGCTAAATTTCCTTATTATTGATAATTTAATGTATAAATTCAATTCAAATTACTTGAAATTGCTGAAATGAAATCTGTATCATGTATCAATATTGATAAAAATTCCTCGCCTAAATTTTATAGAAATTAGCATTAATTCTTATTATTTAAATTTATTAAAATTAATTTTTTTAAGGGTACAAAAATTATTGAAATCCACATCACCTCATATTACAATAAAAAAAAATAATAAAATTCAAACCTGTAAGAAAATTTGCTGAAGATTTCTTTTACAAATTTAACTTAAGATATTTAAATTTAATTGATCTCAAAGTTAAATAAATTATTTATGCTAAATTCAATTAAAATTAAAAAAATTAATTCAATTTTAGGATAGTTTGAATTTAATTTTTGGCCTAGATTACAGTTTTTTTTTTAGAACAAGTGAAAACACTTGAATTATTTGGGTAGTTTCAGTTACAATACACAATAAGAGGTGATGTAAATAAATTGATAATGACTTAATTTAATGAATTTTAACTTAATTTCCTTATGTTTAAAAAAAAATAATAATTTTATCAATAATGAAAACAGCACAACAATGTAAATATTAGAATATAATTTGAATTAGAAAATATTAGAAATAAATTTGAGCTGCTTTATAGATTTTAGAAGAGAAGACAAACAAAAAAAAAATGAATACAGGAAATAATTTTAAATTTAAAAAATCAATGAAAAATACAAAAAAAAATCAAATCATGGCATATCAAGTGTTCAATTTAGTGTTAATTATAATTTTTAATGTCGTAATTTTTAGAGCAGGATACTTAATTATAAATGACAGTCAATAAGTACCAAATAGACAGAAATTTGTTTTTTTTTTAAATTATTATTTTACATTTACACACAACTTAGATTTTTAAGGTTAAAGGTATGTAAATAGTATATAAAAAGTAGGATAGTATTTAATTTATAAATTTACTTTTTATATAAAAAATGAAGCTTTGATTTGACCTTTGTTAATGGAAAGTAATTGCACATGCAAAAAAAGAAAATAAATGATTTTGTATGAATTAGAAAAAGTTTGTATTTTATTATTGAAAGATCATTTAACGTCTTTACTTTACATACTAAATGATCGCTATATGATTCATACTAGGGCTCATCAGTTTGATCAGACTTGGCACTAAAGGCATTTGTCACTGTATAGCTCTACAGATCATATTGTTATGTATGTTTGATTGTTATGTAATGCATGTGGAAATTTAGAAAATTGTTTGACTGAAAAGTGTTTTATCTTTGAGAACCAATTCTTCAGCTCGATTCCAAAACAGTATTAGTGATAACCCGACCTCGGCAACAATAAGACCCAGACTCAAGTTAAAACCCTAGATCTCAGGGTGATGAAGAAAAATCTTCAATAGTATTATTTTTTCACTAAGCTGAGGTTATTTACAACTTTTTTATTAATTTAATTATGATTTTTAGGGCATTATTTTTATTTATTTCAAATGTTTGTGTATATATTAAAATACTCTATTGAGGCTGCTAAGGCTGAGTTGAGGTAATCAAAAATTTCATTTCATTTTAGAACAATATTTTAATCAAGCTACATAAAAGATAAGCCTTCGAAATATTTTAAATATACCATTTTCATAATATAACGCCTTAGCACGTTTAACAAGAAGACCAGGCGTTATTTTAAATCATAATAAAAAGCGTCGCTTTAAATTTCACTCGACTCAATGATTGTATTGTATAGTAACAGGAAAATTTTTAAATACATTTTATTTTTATTTTTTCACCTGCCAAATAGAAACAAGTTAAACAGATCTCGTGCAATATTTAATTATATACACAAATAGTATGAAAATATTGGTCAGAAAAAAGTTAACACCTCATTCATTTTTATTATTATTTAACTTGATCGCTTTACCATTAATCATTGTTGACTTTATTCTATCATAAAAAAAAGTTCTTAATAAGCTGTTAACTAAATATACAATTAACACATAATAAAAAAAACTTAACAAGAACAAATTGTCAGCAAACTTGTAAGGAGGATGCGAAGTAGCAGTCAATGATATTCAACAAAAACATTCAACAAAAATAAGACTCACTTGAAATACCAAGAAGTTCGATAACTGTGATGAAGTTTTTTGAACTTAATTCTTTAACATATTTATATTTTTATAATAATTCTGATGAATATTTAACATAATATTAAAATAATACAAAAAATTACTACACATGTTAAATGATTTGCAAAACAACTCAAATATATGCGTGCGTACGTATTTGTGACGTATATTTACCCATAAATGAAATCATTCTAAATAAGAAAAATTTTCAGATTTACTTTAAATATTATAAAATGCTACATGATATAAATATCTTTAGGTGACATAACGAGTTTGTCTCATTGAAATTCTATTAAAATGAGACGTTGTAAAGGGAATCCTCGCTTTTATTATCATAAATTTAATGAATCACGTTTTACATTTCAAATAAACAAATAAAAACCCATGCATTTTTCATAGAAATCATTGAATATAATAATTTTCCATTGTCATTTCTAGATGTTTATGAATTTTAGTTACAGTTATTTTGTGGTTTAGTATCAAACATTCACATTTTTAGCTAACCATCAACATAATATTCGATTTAAGTTTAATTTTAGCAAATTATATATTAAAAAATATAACACATATAAATATTAAAAGAAAAAAAATATTAAAAGTCATGGTCTGTCCATACAATTAACCACACTTTAAAAAATTTTGTGTATAAAATAAAATTATTCACAATAGATTTTCTTCTTGAACTTGAGAGAATACTTTACCAGTGTAAAAAAAAAATTATTATTATTATTATTATGAAGAAGAAGAAAAAAAACCAATATGTGTGTGTACTGCTAACATTACATTCTCATAATAATAAATGACGTAAAATCATTAATATTATATTATTATTATTATAGTTTCGTATTATACATATTTTATAAGATAGATTGAAGAAGTACCGATCAAGTTTAGTTATAATTTGGAAGTCGTGGCGATAAGTAGATAAAAATTAAAAGGCAAAATAATTAAATAAAATATAAATATAAATAATTATAATACAAAAACAAAAAAAAATGATAATGGAAAATAATAATGAATTACTCAAAGGATATAACGTGCACGATTCACCAATGTTGGACTTTTATCGTGGAAAAAGTATTTTTATCACCGGTGGTACAGGATTTTTAGGAAAATTATTTCTGGAAAAATTACTCAGGTACAAGAAATATACAAAAGTGAAATAAGTTTTAACAGAAATAAATAAATAAATAAAGTAATTAACATCTAATGTGGGACCTTGAGTTATTTAATTGTTCAGTGAGTGCATGATTTTGGTCATGTACGTGATTTATTGAGATTATGAAGCAAAATAGAATGAAATATAAGGAAGAAAAAAGATTATTTTGATTGAAAATCTTATAATTATAAATGTTAATCAATTGGGCTTTTTAATAATAATGATAATCAAAAGGTACTAATTGAGGAATGTTACGGTGATTGATTTTAAGAACAAGAACCATTACACAGTTCGTTTAAAAAAGCCTGATTCACAAAAAAAATAATATGGTTAAACTGAAAGGATTTCTGCGAATCTTATTGAAATGACCAAGATTCACAAGGACTATGTCGGTATTTATGTAAAACTTAACTAACGCACAAAGAATTTGGGTATTTAAGACCCTTTAACTTTACGAAAAGTAAAAAATTCAACGATTTATTAGAAATTAAGATACTGCTAACAGAAAAATATAAGAAAAACATAAAACTTTTACAATAGTATTTGATTCTATGCTCTTAACTCCTTCATGAACGTTTAAAGTTTCTGTAGGGCATTTTTTGAGGTTTTTACGTATTACGTATTTTAGCTTACGTCTGTTAATTTTAACAATTTTTTCTCAATAAAATTTATTTTTTACTATAAGAATTCAATATATTTTGATATATATTTTTAAATATATTTTTTCGATCTCCAAAGACGCAAAGCACACAAAACATTTTTGTATATTTTTTAAATTTTCCTTAAGAGTTGATTCGAAGTCACTTTATTTTCCGTATAATCAGAAAAGCGCTCACATTCTCTCAGGGACTTGATCAGATAAGACACTTTCAAAATATTTATGAATTGGATAAACTCACGTAACATGGTCCTATAGTTCCACACAGTCGGGCTGGGCTTACACACAATCTGATGCCTTCTCAAACGCGTTGGTTCTTAGCGGCAAATATCTGTGTTCGAATGTTTGATGGCACTCGATTTGTTGTATTCAAATTATTCTATTTGAACATTCCCGTTATTAATCAGTTGGTTTGTAGAGGTTTTTAATCAAAATCAGTGCCAAAAGATTGAATATTTTTTGATTGAATTTATTTATTTGTTTCTTTATGAAATTTAATACATTATTGATGATTGTGAGACATTTTATCGCTTATCTAGTAATTTGGTGTGCTGATGAGAATGTCACATTTTTCATCCAAGCATGCTTGTTTTTCGGTTGCCTAGTAACCATAAAAAAAAACGTTATACGTTTATTTCTGTCCGATCAGCCAAGCTACGAGGATCATTATTACAAAAACTTTAAAAAAATGGAATCTGAAAATCAAAGTTCTGAGATTAATCCGCCAAGTAATTATTCAATGTACTTATAATGTCTGATAATAAGATTTTTAATTTTCAGTAATCAATTCTGGAACGTTCCAAAAACTTACACCAATTTTTGCTGCTTTTGTTGCTCCCGGTACTTCGAATGAAGTTCCCGAACTCATTATCCAATGTATAACTTGCAATGCTAATTTTACTGAATTAGAATTTAATGATCATGTGTGTCCCTATGACGACGATGGGAATCTTATCACTGATTTTGATGAAGTCAATGAACTTCAGAAATTCAACAATGTTCAAATAACTCAAATTTTGAAAAAACAAATTAATAGAAACATTGTGAAAAACAAGAAAACTGGACCATATGACTGTAATTTGTGTGATTGGAAGTTCACTTATTATGCTCATTTATTAAAACACCGGGATGAAGGTGATTCAAAGAAGTTAAAAGCAATTCAAACTCCTCAAAATGTTGTCAAGTGTATGGATTGTGGTCAAGTATTCGCAACAATTGATATAGCTTCGGATCATTATAAATTGAAACACAAAGAAAAATTCGAGATTATGAGACAAAGTGACCCTGGAATAGATTTGAGCACTGTTGAGTGCATGAATGAAATTCCTCAAGAAATAATTGAGAAAAAAATTAAATACTTAAAAGTAATTGCTGCATCAGCTTTTTTCCAATGTGAATATTGTGATTTGGTTTTTGCAAAAACAGGTGATTTGTTTCACCATATGTTTAAACATGAATCTCGTTCAGGATTTGAATGTACAATGTGTGAAATATCCTTACCTACAATCAAAGAAATAGCACATCATTGGTTATCTGAATGTGTTTTTGTTCATTTTGAGCAATATCGGCACATTAACTTAGTCAGTTGTTATGTCTGTAATGTCTGTGAAGAGCATTTCGGTCATTTAGAGGATTTATATCACCATCGCCACATTACATTACATTTTTTTCCTCGCCTGAACTACATTTCTCAGGAATTGGAGATTCCTTGTGAAAAATGAGAGTTCTTTTCACCTCGTATCATGCCCTTAGTTGAACATCATAATACCGAACATATAAAGAAAATCTCATCAAACAAGAAACAGAAATTCAGCACCTTTCAACTTAGCTAAAGACGTAATTTGTCCACTTGAATAAATACTTCAACTTAATGTGCCTCCACTTAAAAATAAAAAACCGAAAATTAATGAATTACAGTTTAAAACACTTTAAAAAATTATAGAAAAAGAATTGACGTACATGATTTTTGTAAAATTAATCAAAACGATTGTATTCTCTTAAATCCTTGCTGTGATTTTATTCAAATTTAAACGTAAAAAAACTTCCTTATATTTATCATGACAAGAAAATAAAAATCAAATCTGTATCTGATCAATTTTAACAATGTTTTGTCTTAAATTTTACAGAGTAATCGATCAAAATCTGCTTATTTAGTTTTTATTCAAAAAAAAATTGTGAACATTAAAATTCTTAAAGTAAAACGTTTGAATTAAGAGGTAAAATCCGTATCAATAAATAAATGATTAATGTAATGACTTGCACGAAATATTTTAGGCAATTATGGTGAATTGTAAATTTTTTTGTGTATTCTGATTGTATTTAATGTTTTCCTATATATAATACGAAAATGAGCGCACACAAAAAAAAAGAATACAATATTCTTAAATTTGTAGTAATAATGATCACTTTGGACATTCCAAAACATTAACCTTTTTTTTGCTCATGCCATTTTTTTTTGTTTCCTCTTCATTTCAGAATCAACGTTAAAAGAATATTTGTATTGTCACGTCCAAAAAAGGGTCTATCAAATGAAGAGCGACTCGATGCAATATTTACTGGACCCGTCTTTGAAACACTACAAAAAACTCATTCAGATTTTAAATCACGTGTTACAATAATTGATGGTGACTTACAAAAACTTGACTTGGGTATGTCAGTTGAAAATCAACGACTCGTAATTGAATCAGCTGAAATTGTGATTCATGCTGCAGCTGATGTCCGATTTGATCAAGTTATCAAGACAGCTGTAGAGACAAATGTGCGTGGAACGAGAGAATTGTGTCGTCTTGCAGAGAAAATCCGAAATTTGATGGCAATTGTGTATGTTTCAACTGCATACTCACATTGCCCGAAACGAGATATTGAGGAGAAGTTTTATGATGCACCATCAAATCCCGATAATATGATTGGATTAGTTGAAAATTTAGATGATGAATCTGAAAAGTTGTTTAATTCAGTTACAAATGAATTAATTAAGCCATGGCCTAACACGTATGTCTATACAAAGGCACTGTCGGAAGATGTTGTTCGTAAATTTGGTGAAAAGTTACCGATATCTATTGTAAGGCCGTCAATCAGTAAGTTAAATTTAAAACTTTCCAATTTTATCTCGATATTAAATCATTCTTTTTTCTTTAAATTTAGTCATTGCAACTGTGAAAGATCCATTGCCAGGATGGACTGACAATATTTACGGATTAAATGGAGTAATCGTCGGTGTATCTGCAGGTCTCATCAGAATCATGTACCTTAAATCATCAAATGTGGCTGATATTATTCCAGCTGATATTGTAATTAATACCGTATTAGCTGCAGGCCATAAAACATACTTGGAACGTTATAATGGAAATGAATCAGTTAAAGGCACAACAAAAATCTACAATTGTGTGAGTGGGAATGATAATCCAATTACATATGGTATGAAAATAAAAATTCATCAATATTTTCTTAAATTATTAATTTTATGATACAATTCCTAGAAAACATTTATAAATATTCAATTCGTGCTGGTGTACCAATTCCACCATCAAAATGCTTGTGGCAAGTGGCATTCAATACAACAGAAAATAAATTCATATATTGGTATTGTAAGGTGATGTACCATTTTGTACCGGCATTTTTAATTGATATTTGGCTCAGAATTATTGGTCGTACACCACGTTTATGGAATTTATACAAAAAAGTTCATAAATTTTCAACAGTACTTGAATATTTTTCAATGAATACCTGGAAATATGATAATACAAATATGAGAGAATTGTGTAATAGGTAAATATTTGATTGCTTTCATGGAATTTTAATGTAATGTAACCACAATTGAAATTCCAGTCTTACACCATTGGACCAAGAACTCTTTTTGTGTGACATGAAAAAACTCAATTGGACTGATTATTTTGAGCTCTATATGAAAGGTCTTCGATTGTATATCAACAAAGATCCAGAAGATACCGTGCCTCGAGCCAAGACACGGTATGCTCGTCTTGGATATGCACACAAACTCGTACTTTTGGTGTATTACGCCTTTATTGTAATGCTGTTTTATGGATTTTTCAAATTTTCTGGCCTAGTAAACGTCTTTAAACAGTGATTTTTTTCGAATTTTCTTGGAATTCAAATAAGAGAAAAATAGTATTAAAATTGGGAATAAAACTTAAATATATATTTATTTTTTCATTAAAAAAAGTATTAGAGAATATTTTAAGGGTTTTCTAAGAGATTTTTAAAATAACAATAAAATTGAGCTCCGTACTCAATAAATCCATAAAATTTTAAGATATGATAAGATGCCCAAAATAAAAAGCTGTAAATGACAAACAATAAAATGTAATGCAGAATCTGTATTTTCTTGTAGCGATCTTGTCCCTGTTGCCAGTTGTCCATCGTTTCCTTGCCAATGTATAGACGGATTCCACGTCCAAAAATATCAAAAATGTCATCCCATTTTAATTTTTTCATATCACTTATGAAATATTTCTTATCCACACGTGACATACTGAAATTTATCATAAATATAAATAAAAATATGCATTTAATTCATCGAACTTACTCATCCAAGACCATTCTCATGTTATTATTTTCAAAAGTCCATTCATTATTCGTAAAATATGCGATCGCTCCAGCAAATCGATGAATTTTCTTGTAAATTTTCACCACACTATAAACATTGATTGATAAAGATAATTTTGAAACGAGAAATTTTATTTGAATTTAATTACCGTGGTTCCTGTCCCTGTAATTTAAGGATGAAATCAAAGAAAAATGCGGGTATTACATGATAAAATATTCGTAAAATGTAGTAAATCCAATTATAGCGTGTTGTGTTATAGAGGCCAATCCATAAACTGCTGGTAGTTGCGTATTTGGCTGCCATTGGAACAGAAGCTCTTTTAACGTCACCCCATGTTAACGGATTATCAACGTTATTGACGCAATTATAAACTGGAGCTGATATTTTCCCCTTATTTTTGTAGTCGGGTGTTTCATTTAACGTGATGGCGCTACAAAAGAAAAAAATGTACAAAATTTTCTATAAATTTGATTTGAAATTTAATTTTCTTACCCTTTCGTGACTGAATGCCAAATGACAGCTAACGATGAATTGACAACAATATCAGCAGGAATGATATCAGCTTTTTTTCTGTTATCGATATAAAATATACGGAGGACACCCATTCCAACGCCAACAAACACCCCATTAATGCCATAAACATTATTTAACCATCCTGGAATTGGATCTGAATAAGTCATCATAATGATTGATGGTCTGACAACAACAATCGGTAATTTTTGACTATAAATTCTCATTAATTCCTCGGCCAATGCCTTTGTATATGCATAAGTGTTGGGCCATGGATGAACAATACGATCAGTTAAAATGTTTACTTTATCTGCTGTGGCATCGTCATTTATTGTCTCGGCAAATTTAATCATTACCTCAGGATCAACAGGTGTCTCGTAAAATTTTTCTTTGATTGTATGTTGTGGGCAATTTGCGTATGCAGTTGACATGTACATGAAACACATGAGATGTGGCATCATTTCAGCTAATTTTAACATTTCACGTGTACCACGAACGTTTGTCTCGATGGCTTCTTTTAACGTCTCATCAAAACGAACATCAGCTGAAAGAGAATTGTACTTGCTAGTCAGTTTTTGGATATGGGGGTAAAATAAAATATGAGTTACCAGCTGCATGAATGAAGATTTGCGTATTTTGAATTACTTTCATTTTCAATATTGGATCAATTCCTAAATTTGGATGCGCTAAATTTCCTTCGACAACAGTTATTTTACGCATATAATGGTCTTTTTGTCTACGGAGACGCACGTAAATCTAAAAGAAATAAAAAAAATGTCTCATGATTATCGTTTAATAAAGAAAATTTCTTACAGGTTCTTGAAATATTGCATTGACCCGCTCTTCTGGACTCTTTCCTTTCTTTGGTCGGACAAACAAAAACACTTCCTTCACTTCACACCTAAATAAAAATAAATAATTTAGATATTCAATGCATTGCACATAAAAAAAATATGAAGAGGTGATAAAGGTCAAGTTAAATTAATTTAGTTTTTTTTTTGTTGTTACACAAAAAATCAATGAACTTGGAATAAAATTAACAGAACATAGACAGGAAATGAATTGACAAATGATACCACTAATTAAGAGACCAAAAATTTCAACCTCAATAATTTCTCCAGCATAATCAATCCAACGAATCCTGTTCCACCAGACATGAATATCGTTTTATCTCGATAAAAATCCTTCATCGGTGAATTCATTTTGTCAATATTTTCCGTTTCATATTCATCAAATATAAATTCAGGATCAAATATTGGCATGTTTTTGCCATTTTGCTCTCGATGAATGTCATCAATAAAAGTTGTCATGTTTGAATGATATTTTTTAAATGATTTTTTGAAACTAACAGAAAAATGTATCAACACGCACGATTAAGTGACAAAACGATACTAATATTTAATGTCTAAATATACAAATAATTTTTCGAAGAACTTTTGAAATGAATTGAAATTGATTTGCATAATTATTATAAAATAAAATGAATTTGTATTGTATAACTTTCCAATGTAAGTATATTGAAAATTTAACAGTTTTTTAACAAATTTAAACCCTCTCTTTCATGTGAATGAGTCAACTTGGTATTTTTTACAGAAAATCTTGGTGTGGAGGGAGGGAGTATATTATCGGGAGTAAATTTTTACTAAAAAAAAAATCATAAACCAATAAGTGTCAAAGCACTGCCAAATCAACTTGGGCTCTTGAACAAACAATATGAATTTAAACCAAAAAATCAAAGTCTAGTGGACAAGCGGTGAAAAGGAAAATGTCCTTGAAAAGCTCTTGGACAGGATCAAGATTAAAATGAAAGTTATCGAAGTTTTCCTTAAAATTTTAGTATTTGATCATCAATTCCTTGTCGACACTGTACAGTATCTATTTTTGTCATTCAACCAATTTTATGAATGAAATAAACGTAATATAGACATTGAACCATTATTTCCCCTTTTATCTGTACGTTCATACTCAGTTACTACAGCAAAAAATTTTATTTTATACATTTTTAATACCACCTACATTTTTGTCAATTTTTGTTGGGTTTTCCATCAAATTTATATTTTGTAATTTGAGTTGACAGTACTATTGTTAATCATATTATCAATTAAAATTAAAATAATGTTTGTAAGTCAATTTGCATCAGGATTTTAAAAGAGAAAGTTTCCAAACAAATGAGAGTAAAACTCACTTTGATTCTCACTTTTTAACATTGAACTACTTTTCCAAATGTACAACTTTGTTTTGTAGAGTTATGTTCTGTTATTTAACACGTGAAAACATGTGTTTCAAGTCTTTCATTTTTTTCCGAAATGTTGTGTGTATACCAGTTGCTTTATTTTGAACAATATGAGAAGAGCGCAACAGCTGAAAACCTATTTTCCCAAATGGCATACATTTAATATCTGTGTGTATACGTTCAGTAAAATTGAGAAGAAACAATTATTTTGTCTGCTCAACAATTTCATATCATTTTATTGCAGTATCAGACATCAAACGATAAAGACGTGGCGCTTTGCGGTATTTCATTGAACGTTAGCACATAAAGTTCAAATAAAATCCTTTAAGAAAATATTTGACATAGTACTTGATTCAATTAAAATTGATCATTACATTTTTTTTATGGTGTGTGTTTGTGAAAATGCTATAAAATTGCACATTTTAAATTAAATTGCATTGATAATAAAATAGATTCATTTTGTGTTTTAATATTGCAATTCAAATATAAATTTTGCAATAATTGCAAAAAAAAAATAAATAGAGAAAAAAACAAATGGAAAATTTTATGCATGACAAACTTCATTTCAACTTAAATATTTTATAAATGGATGTTTAAACAGGAAATACCAAAAAGTTAGAACCAAAAAAAAAATTTCAAGAAGAAAAAGTTATGAAATCACCCAAAACAAACAAAAGTCGTCTTTCAAAGTTTTCAAGTGAATAAACAAAAAAAAATTAACAATTAATTGTGGAAATTTAAGATTCCATTAAAACAAATAAAGATTTGTGTAATAATGGAAAACGGACGAAGAGGAACTGCAACTGAATTCAGTTACATTTTACAACGACAAGTAAGTTAAATATTAGTCTCTTTTCACATGTTTTTGTTTAGTTAACACCCACTTCAATCCAAAAAAAGGCCATTAATATAATTTTTATTTTGCTTAACGAATAAGAATAAAAGTTTTGTGGGTTTAATAAAAACCTGATTTTGACTTGGGTGTTTTTTTGGCTTCAAAGTATATTTTGATTACAATCTCTCATAACAAAAGCTAAAATTATCATATTCAAACAAATAAATGATAAACTTGAACAAAAGGATGAGAAAATTATTTCTAATATTTGAACCATAAATATTTTCTTTGAGATATTTTTATCATAAGGTAAAAATACCTTTGATTCCAAGAAATATATTTTTTTTGTAAACGTCTATTTTTATTATGAATATTTTAATTGATTTTACCTTCCTTTATCATTTTTTAATCGATTTATCTGCATGACATAATAGGAGACACTTTAGAAAGATCTCTCATGTGATGCTTAAATGATTTTGATTACCATGTAAATCTTTTTTAAACAAAAAACCAGGTGACTCCATTAATATCACATCTGTCATTTTTTTTGATAAATTACGTATTTTTCTTGATTTTTTTGTTCTTCATTGAAGCCCACAAACTTTTCTCAAGTTTCACGAAATTAATTAAAAATATGCTACAAAGCACTTGTGACACTACAAGGGATGAAATGATAAGGAAAATTAAATTAATATAAATAAAATCAAGTACAGAAATTCTTTGAGATTGAGTGAAATTATATTTTTATACCTTTTTAAAGACAACACAAAATCATAAATAAATGGGATGTCATAAAAAAATCATTAAAAAGTACGTTTACTGTCGAAAACATACACTGTTATATATTGGGGTAGGTAGATGTTATCACAGTTGTGTGATTGATATTAAAATTTTCTGTTTTGACTTTCGTATACATTTTTATTTTACTTTTTTTGAAATAAAATTCCCTTTTATGGGTTGTCTGTCAACGTGTTTCTATTATTGCCATGAAATATTGTACACAAGTAAATTTTCATGTCAAACTCACTTTTTTAATCGAAATTTTTCACGGATAGTGAGGGACTCGCTTAATTACACAACTATTCGGAATTTTAGGAAACAACTGGGAATTTTCAGAAACCTAATTTTGATTTTGAATTTATTTTGGCATTCTTTCTTTTAAAGCCAAACCTGTTCAACCAAAATGCACTTAATTTCATTGAAAAATTTTGACTTTTCCCAAATATACTCCACATTGCTTAATATTTTTTCACACTGATATTTGATATCTATGTAAAAGGTTGTCGGGTGATGATTTGACGATAATAATAATCATGATAAAGCAATTTCTTTTTTTTTATGTTCAGAATAAAGCTCATATTAAATATTAACACAATGGAAAGTAAATTTATCTAATTTACTGTTATGTCATATTCAGTAACTCGTTCCGTTAAAAGGTTTTTCGTTAAGTTTGTAATGTGACTCAAGTATTATGATTTTTATTTGTTGTAAATTAATGTCACTTAATAATTTTTTATCATCATCTTTTGAATGAGCATGGTAATAAAAAAAGTATGAAAGGTCAAAATGAAATGTATGTTCAATTGATAAGCAATTTTCTTACACTTTATATGCCATATTTTTATTTTCATTTTTTTACTATAAAAGATTTTGTATCATAAAATCGTATTATTATTAAATTCAATATATTTCAAAATTGTAGGGTAGTATAACATATGAGATGTTAAAAAAATTTAACATTCAAAGCACGTTGAGGTATGATGAGGATAATAATAAGAATATTTTCTTCTATATGTTTATTATTTTTGTGGAAATTGTTTTTGTACTGATGTAGTAAAAAATATGAGTTTCAGAAGAAAAATGACGGATCCAAAAAGATTTTAAACGTAAGTGTTGATTTTAAATTATACGTTCATAAGGCGTACTTACAAAAAGTCCATAACAAAATTGGTTGAGATGGGTAAACCTTGGCTTGTAAACTTGATTTAACTTATTCGCGTCATCCGTTGCTTTAACGCAACACCTACTTTGAGGTAACTTTTCTCGTTCAAATCAAAAAATTTCTTTGTCAAGCTTTTTTAGAGTCTTAATTTAAGATGTTTTGTATCAAACAGTTGAATCGTTTTTGAATTTAAACCAAAAACTAAAAAATTATGAGCTAAACTTTAAAGAAAATTCGCGTTTTTTTCATTCTCGTACAATGTTTCTGTATGTATTTGTGTAGCACTTATACGTATTTAATTTTAGCTCTCCTGTAAAATTTTTATATGAAACCTGAAATTTTCATCGAAGAGAAAAGTATTCACTTTTACCTAAAGAATAGATTGTAGAAGAACTTTTGTTCAAAACTCATTATTTCTAGGAGCGGCATCGAATGAGTTAAGCCTTAAAAAAGGTTTGGGATCTACTAGGGCATTGCAATTGTGACAGAGTCCTGAATTGTGGTTACCTGTATGAAAAAAGTAATGTCATAACTTCAGACCTTGAAATTTTTAATTATAATCAGATTTTGCCATATTTTTGCTTTCTAATTCCTTTTAGATCTTTGTATAACTCCTGGAAATTGTTTTATTTTTTTCTTTGTGTTGTTTCCTGAAACGAATTTTTACCCAAAAAACAGATTGAAGACTTAACCTCACATTTCATCCTTATACAAACTAATAAAATTCTATTGTTTTTCATTTCAGGCAAGTGATGATTCAGCTGACCTACATGCATTTGATGACCTTAATACCCTAATGAAGGTAAATGATAAAACACACAATTTAACTTTATTTTAAAACCAAATTTAATTTGTAGAATAAAATAATCAAACAAATTTTACAAAAAAAAAAAACTAAGAAAAATATTTGCTTTGTGTGGGCGATTAAGATAACAAAAATTAAGATACAATTTAATACATCTCTGCTCGTTTCCTTTAAACATTACAAGGCTTTTAAAATTTTTGTTCTCTGATGCACAAAAATGAAACATTATAACAAAAACAAGAAGAAAATCTTTGTTTTGTGTGTGTGTGTCATTGTGTCATTAGCAGTAACAATATTGTATTATGAAAGGTTTTAGGGAAAATACATAAAGTTTTAACAAAAAACTTTTTTTTATGTTATACTGAAGTCTATCGTAGAGTAAATGACGATTTTTTTTTATTTAGATAAAAAATAAAGTACAAACTAGGCAACAAATGTCTTCTCAGATTGCAAATAGCACAAGTTGTAATGAAGTTGAAAGAAAATTCTGTATTTTAATTATGTGCACATTTAAGTTTTATTTTATGTAAATAATTGGAGAAAGGGAGAGATGAAAAAATAGATTTAAAGTAAAACAAATGATGTCTCAAATGGTGTGCTCTCTTCAAAAGTAATCTAAATATAATCATTTTATGCTTTCTATCTTTGACGCAAAATACTATTAAATTATAACTTCAAAGTATGTCAAGGGTGGACAAAGTTAAAATAATTTTCGGCTCATTTTCTATCGAATTTGGTCTAAAATTATCAGTGATATGGAAAGTATTTTCAACTTTTCAAGTGCCTTTTAAACGAATATTAAATATTTTTGATTATGTCTACGTCTGATAATAATAATTCTTTTGTCTGTCAATGATATAGAAGACGTGATAAAATTTAGATTATACACATCATATGCAAGGAAATACAATCCACATTCCTTTCAACTTTTTTCTATCTATTTCGAAGTCTATGTGGGTTTCCATGTTGAAAGATATTGATAAAAAAATAAAATAAAAAGAAAATAGAACAGAAAAAATGAAATGAAATATAACTCAACGTTAGATTGGGGATTTCTATTCTATTTTTGCATTAAAACAGTTTTTGAAATGTAAGAAGGAGATAGAAAAATAATAACATCAGTATTGAAAATATTTTTTATTCTTTTTATTTGAAAATCGAGTATTTCATTGTTATTTTTGTAATTCAAAAATTTAAATTTTATCTTGTCCGAAATCGTAACAATGAAGTGAACATAGCAGGTGAATAAAAAGAAGGAATTAAAATACAAAAAAAAATGAAAGGATACACGTAATTTACATTGCATTTTTTTCATCAAATTTCATTTGTTTATTGTTTAAGAAGAGGACTTCAGAGCAAATAGATGATAATGTGTTTACAGAAATAATAATAATGGTTTTTAGAACAATTTTCTTTGCGACACTGCTGGGAGAAAAAAACTGAAAATAAAATAAACACCATCGTTAAAAATAACACGAACAATGACAAAAAACACTCAGACTCAATAATAATAGACAAAGTTTCTTCACTTGAAATTCAATTATGATCGTACGTGATTATTGAAATGGTTTTTGAATCAACCTTTTATGTGGTCGTTTCAATATGAATTTTCTTTTCCAAATAAAATGAGTGGTTGTTAGAGGAAAAAAATGTGGAGAAAAAGGACATTGTATTGTAATTCAAAATGAATGGGTGTAAAATGATAATAACGGAAAAATATTTTCTAGTTTAGTAATTACATATTTTTTACTCAATGATAAAATGTTCAAGTTTTATAAACCTTATTTTTGTTCTTTTTAAATTGAGAAACAATGGTGGAAGCAGATATAAGTGTATAAAATTACATTTGTATGTTAAAACCTAAATGTGTCTTACCAGTGTAATTTCAAAATAATTTTTTTCTCAAGACAGAATCACTAAGCTTATGTTGAAACTCAGTTGAAAAAAAAATACTTGATAACTCTGCCACGAACTAACAATCTTATTATCAAATGCCAAAGAAAAGTAATTGCATACACTGTTGCCAGAAATTATACTGAAGACTCGGTTGGTTAGTGGTTTTCCCAAATTTTAAAGGAAATCATTTATGGGACAATTCGGCCTCATTACATTGTGAATTCTTAAAGAATACGAGAAAAGCTGAAGCACAACAGTGATGATTGGCCACTAGTTTTAGCTCAATTTGTAAAAGTTTAGAATTTTGAAAAATCAGTATTAAAAATGCTTTTTACAATATGAGTTAGAATTATGATTCTCGATTGATATGAATTGTAGAAGACAAAAAAAATCTCGAAAATCTCAATACAAAAATTGTGGAAATGTTCACACTGATCTAATTGTTTCCCGTTGAGATTCTTATTTCAATAAGATTTTTTTCATTAAAATTAATATCAGTTCGAAAAGTCTTTTTACCAATAGTCAGTGGAACGATTTGTCCTCATTAATTTTCATTATAGTGTTAAGATGATGATGAAATGTCAGAAGACAATATCCTGGTTTTCTCATGAATAATTTATGCACTTATTGATATTCTTTTCCTATAAAGCCGTCATTATTTATTTTATTTATCATCGGTAATTGTATTTTCAGATAATTTCCATTATATTAAACGGATCATTTGTAAAATTTGTTTTCATTATAACTGAATAAATTTCTTAATGCTCATAGTAAGCAAATACAAAAAAAATTTCTTCTCATTATTATTTAATTTCAGAATGAAAATGATCAATCTACACAATTATCATCACTCCGACAAGCATCATTCAATTATATAAACTCTATTGTGGGAAGTGGTGTCATAGGTATACCATACGCTCTTCATCGTGCTGGCTTTGGTTTAGGTCTATTTTTATTAATACTTGTTGCTGTGATAACAGACTATTCACTTGTATTAATGGTAAAATAAATTTTTGTTTTCTTTGTATATTATCATTATTATATTTTAATATTACCATGTCAACAAGAATTAACTTTAATTAATTTTTGATGTCTTTCATATTTATCCACACATACACTCAGATACAATGTAGTCATATCTGTGGACGATTTAGTTATCCTGGTATTATGGAAGCAGCGTATGGAAAATGGGGTTATTATTTGCTTTCATTATTACAATTTATGTATCCATTTTTAGGTAAGTCGGATTTTATGTGCGATTTAATCAAGTAAATTTTTCCAAGAATTTTCATTTATTTAATGTGACCATAATTGGCATTAAATTACCAAGAAATACGATCTTTTTAATTAACAATTGACACAATTATCTAATATTTAACAATTAACTTTCATCATATTGTGTCTTGTCTCAAATTAGAATGAAAATGTCTGTTAATTACTTCTCAAGTATATTTCTCACGTTATTTTATCGTTGAATCACAATTTTCACATTTTCCTTATATTTTTTTTGTGTGAAAATCACGAACGTGTCAGATGTCTGTTTTTGATTACATTATTGTAAGTCTGTTCAGTGAAATATACAGGTGTAAAATTTAAAATGCCACATAAATTTCAATTAATTTACATTTTTGAACAAAGAAACCATAATTTGCATTCGTTTTTAATTTTATTCAAGTTTCGTACTGTAAGAATTTTCCTGTTAAGTTTCGAAAACACACAAAATCAGTGCTCGTGAAAAAAATTCCATGAAAGAAACATACAACAAGACCGATATCTCTCGCTTCAAATCATAATTGTGTGATAAAAATAAATGTATTTAAAATTCATTCAGGACACATATGTGGTAACATTTATGACATTTTTGCACATAAATTTCATTTCATGTATTTAACACAACATTTCCATGTTAATTTTTCTCATGAGAACCAAATAATTGTTCATAAATGAACACTTGTTAAGCATTTTCTCATTTACATCTGAGCACTTAATTTATATTTATTCACTAATTAACAAAAAGTGTAGCAATTTAGCAGAAACATGAAAGTAACAATGCTTTATAATATAAAATAATTATAATTATAATAGATTTCCCTGTCTAATTTCATAAAATTAATGTTTTTCTTTCTTCTTTTCTCCCACACACATTTCCTTTTTTTTTGTTCTATTTTTTATTTAGCAATGATTTCGTATAACGTAGTCGTTGGTGATACATTGTCAAAAGTTCTGGTCCGATTCATTCCAAGACTTGGCGTATCAATGGGTGCTGTGAGACTAGGTGTTGTATTTATCGTCACTCTCTGTGTCACAGTACCACTTTGTTTATATAAAAATGTATCACGACTGGCTAAAGCGAGTTTTATCAGTCTAGCTTGTGTCGTCTTCATACTTCTGTGTGTCATTTATAAATTAATATCTGGTGATTATAGTATGGTGTAAGTATTAAAAAGTTTTATTTGTAAATTTTATGATAATTTTTATTGTTATTACTGTTGTTTTTGATACAATATAAAAATACAATATGACAATGTATACATTTGGGTAATTAAATGTATTGTGGATTGTAAATATTAAATCGCAATTGTACTTAATGTACCAAAAAATTAATCTGGATATTTGAGTTGTTGCAATTTATGATTATTATAATTATAATTTTAATCCAAAACTCAATGTACGTGCTTAACCTCGATATCCGAGGATTTTATTAAAAAGTGATTACACGAATTATTTCGTATTTATTTTAATCTATGGTTTAGTCAGGGGCCATGAAAGATTTAAGAACAATAACACAGTTTGCCCCTTCACTAATTTATTGCTCGTTCAATTTCAATGAAATATCTCTGAAGACATGCATTTTCTCTTCTTCTCAAGGAATTTCTTCACCTGCTTGAACAAAAATAAAATAAACAATATAAGCAGTGGCACGCTCAACTAGAATGCAATATCCTCATTATCACATTCATTCTACTGCAACCTAAGCACAGTCATAATCATCAATCTTATGCACTCATTTTTCAGAAAGGAAATAAATTAATTATTTTAAATAAATTATCTCGTTTAAAACAAATTACATTAAGTGATATCATAATATTCTTTCATTTCTCTTGAGATAGTGAAGCAAACTTTTAATTTTACACAGATTTTTATGCCATTTGAAACAGAGCTCCTTTTTAAATAAAAACTTTTTATATTTCATTTTTCATTCACCATCGTTTTATTTCATAAAATCCGTTTTAATCTTACATACCTATAATGTCATATCATTTAACATGATCTTAAAAAGGGTTTTACTAGTAAAAGCATAAATTTCTTTGAAATTTAATATTTTTCCTACCTTGTTTTAATATACAACAAAAATATCGTTTCAATTATGTCCCAAAAATACGTAATTTACAACTTTAACAACAACACTTGTTACTTTTCTCACGATATGTCAATTTTTTAGCAAAATAAAAATAAAATTATGATTCTTCTGCTCAATCATGTTATTAATATTTCATTTTTCATCAATTCATTCATTTCATTTATTCAGTTTAATTAAATTTTCTTTTAGCAAAGACACGTCCGAGTCATGGCGATTTATGCACTTTGATGTCGTTCCAGCGATCGGAGTATTTGCATTTGGTAATAATTAATATTCGTTCCAAATATTTATTAAAACACAAAAAAAAATATAATTGAAAATTTTAAAATTCCAATTTTTTTAATATTTATCTTGAACATCATCAGCATTCATGTGTCATCACAATACATTTTTGGTTTATCAGAGTATGCAGAATGCATCACTTGAGTTATGGCAACATGTCACCCATATCTCAGTTGGATTTGCATTAATTATTTCAGCGTTATTCGGTTTAGCTGGTTACGCAACATTTAGAGCGTTATCACAAGGTAATATTAGAAATTTTATTCGAAAACTAAACGACAACAACAAAAAATACTGATTTTTCCACAGGAGATTTACTTGAAAATTATTGTTGGTACGATGATTTAATGAATGTGTCACGCGTTGCATTTTCTATTTCAATCTTACTTACATTTCCAATTGAATGTTTTGTGGCACGAGAGGTAATTATTTTTTTCATATTAATTTTTATGTTTAAATTGATTTCATTGAATGATGTTCATGATGCTGTAGAAAAAGAGACTGATAATGACAGAAATAATGATAAGGGTGATTAAAAAAAAGTTTGTATTAATTTACTTGAAAAGTTTTAAGTAAAATAATCATTTAAAAAAAACGGGTTCAGTTAATGCAGATTTACAAGAATTTTTTCCTAGCAAATATCTTACTGAAGTTTTCCACGATCTTATCAGTGATCTTGAAAATTTTAATGGTTTATTTTTTTTTGAATTAGAAAATATTGACGTAAGTTCAAATTCATCTTATTTTTTTGAAAAATGTTTTTTTTTTTTAAATTAATCGTTATGCCCTTAAAAATTGAATAACTTTAACTTGATAAAGTTAGTTAAAATGTCTAGTTCAGGGTATAAAAGTTATACTTTCAATATTAAAATGTAATGAGATCAATATAAAACAAAGTTGAAAACTATAGTATGGTTTTTGTTCAAAATTAAATCCCTTTTTCGTATCAATTTTAATCCATAAAAAAATGATTCTATATTCATAAGCATATTTTTGAATCAAGTTTGAATATAAAATTATTTTTTAGTGGTGTCAGTGGACGATTTAATGTGAACTTTATGTGGTATCTAGTTAAAAAGTTTATAAAAGTCATTTAAATATTCCCTTTTTTTATATAAACAGATAATTCGTACTCAAATTGAACGCTTTAAAGCACACGATCCAAATGCCACATACCAAAACCCCAAAGATCCCATCGAGGAGACGGGTGAAGAAGATGAAGAAAATTCTGTGATCATCACATTAATTATTGTCTTTGCTGCTTTCATCATATCACCTGGAACTGATTGTTTGGGTCCAATTCTTGAATTAAATGTAAATGTTTCATTTAAATTCATTCATTTTATACAATTTAAATTTTAAATTCAAATAAACACAGGGACTATTAGCCGCAATTCCATTAGCATACATTCTGCCTGGACTGGCATTTATCCAACTGGAAGCACATTCATTATTCAGTAGAGAAAAATTACCGGCACTTGGCTTAGTGATTTTTGGTGTGTTAGTTACAATTTCTGGTGTTTCCGTACAATTACCAAACTTATTTTCGGATTGTGCTACAGGAACTGTGATGGGTTATTGTCAAACTGGATCTATAGCAAATACGACAACGAAACTGAATACAAGTGAAATTTGTACCCCAGCACCAACAACAACAAAACTAATAATGGGAATGTAAAAAAAACTATTCGACATGAAATCGAGTATGAAAGAAATTTGAATTTAAGGCGTTGACTTACAACAAAATGTTTGAACTTTAATTTTGTAAGTCAAATCAATCAAAGAAGTAACGATGTCGATGAAATCACATTAATTATTAAATTTAAAACTAAATATTAAAATTAAATAGAAACGTTTGAAACTATTTCGATCTTAGTTAAAATATTCAAATTTCGTATACTAAATGTAAAGATAACTCAAGACCAAAAAAAAAAGGAAATTAAAGTAGAAAATTTTATGAAAGAGTATGAAAATACACTTATATTGAATGTTATTTTTTGATGCAGCGTACATTGAAAAAATATTAGAACAAAATATAAAGAAAAATCAAAATATATTTTTAATATAAATAATAAAAAAATAATTCTGTAAATTATAAAAATCAATCTAGTCGATGACCAAATTTTATGTGTTAATTTTGATAAATTGATCTCATTTTCATGACAGCCATAGTGGGATCAATTGAATTTACGAAATTGTTTTTATTAATTTTAACATTCATTAGGAGTATAAAAGACTGATTTGTTATGAGTACCTTAAAATCAAATATTTTTATGTGTTTTTTCAATGTTTATTCATGTGTTTTGAAAAGTCGATGAATGAATTTTAAAAAAAAAGTTTGAATTCAAATCAAAAATAAATCAAATAATAATCAAAATATTCAGATAAAATTAAAAAAAATTAATAAAATAGTTTAGAAAATAGCAACAATTAGACGAAACAAGTCTGAAATTCTTAAATTTGAACTAATTTTGTTTAAAGAGTAAAAATTAATTATTTTCATATATTTTTAGTTGATAAGGAATTGAAGGCTTCCGTCTAATATTTAATATAATTAATTTGAAATTAAAATTATATTTTCGAAGTTTACCATGTTCAAAATGTATCGAATCAATAAAGAAATAATGATAAAATTTTCTTGTCACTCATTTGCTTAGAAATCTTCTCAGAGTAGACACCTTGAAGACTTTTTGATAATCTCAGAATAGTTAAAAGAAAGAAGGCTTATTTCTTTGAGCTGGAGATGAACTGATCAAAAAAAGGTAAGTAACATAGCAAAATTCCTTGGTCAAAGCAGGAATTGAACTTCGGACCAGCAAACATGCAAGCGGTTCTCATTTTCGCGCTAAAATAAAATTAGATCAAAGTAATGTAATGTCAATTAAGTTAAATGGTCACCATGAAAGTATTATAAACAAAATGCAAATGCCGAGTAATAACTCACGTGATGTCTGCTATGCTGCAGACTCAGATTTTTGCTCATTTTTTATCACTTTCTCTTTTTTTTTATTTTGAATATCTGTGAATAATAAATCTTCAGAAACTGCAAATTTCTAATATTTAATTTAAATTCAAGAATTAATTTAAATATCATTTCCTATAAAAAGAGCAAATTTTTTGTATTTTGGTCATCAGTCGATAAGAAGATTCAAAAGAAATGAGTCGTTTAAATTATTTCAATATTTTAATAACTTTCTTAGTTGTTTTGTATCAAGTTTCATCCATTAACGGTCAATTACGAAAAATTTACTTTACCGAATTAAAATGCATAAATCACAATGAAGCAGTTTGTGGCGATTTACGGTGTGGGCTTAGCGAGCCAAATTACATAATCAAGAATAAAAATAAACAGAAGCTGTTTAATTTAGGATGTGTTATAAAGGAACCAACAAAAGAAATGAATGTAAGGACTAAGATCTAAAAAATTTTTATGTTTTCATAATTTCATTTTAAATTTCAGTGGAACATGTCAATTGTTTATCAAAATTCCGAGATCAAACCAAATACGATTGTAATGACTGGAGATTATTGTGATATTGTAAACGGTCGTATAGATACTGGAGCTATAAGTCGTGTGGCGTTACCTTTAATCAAACGCTTCATTCCAAGTGTTTCACATCCTTGTCCTTATAATGTGAGTGATACTTTTTCAGTGATACTTGAATTGAGTTTGAAAATTATTTTACTTTTTTTGTTAATAGAATGAATTGATGGAAGTTCATGATTTTGATGGAAATGATATCATGCAACTGCTTCCAAGGCATTTATCACCTTTCGGAAATTACACCGCTGATATTGTGGTGTGGAATGAGCGCAACGAGCAGATTATTCACACACACGGTGTATTTTCAATTGTAAAGAACAAAAGCCCAGAAGCAAATCGATTCTAAAAAAAATTATCAATAATTTAAATATTTATTTTTATTATACAAATAATTTATCAGACTAAAAATAAAATTCAATTCCAAGAACATGTTCTTTAATTCTAAAAGTGCTTGTTGCCAGCTGAATCACATTCTAAATAAAAAAAAATTCTTAAAACTCACATTTTATTGTGTGATTATCTCCAATTAAGGTAATTTTATTGTTACTATTAGTAACCGTAATAGTCTGATTCATTAATTTTTCTCTTATTTAAATCCACACCTCAACAAACAGAACTTTTTTGAAGAAAAAAATTAAGAAGTGATAAAAAAAATTAAGGAATTCACCGAAAAAAGGTGTGAAAAGTTTTTATTGCCCTCAATTATTATTATTCTATGATGGAAAATAAAAAATAATCGGTTGTAATAAATTTTTGTTTGTTTGAAGAAATTAAGATTAAAATAACATTTTTTACGATGGATATTAATTAAGACAAAACGGAGATGAATTTAACTAGTTGTCGCGACATGGCGGCACGTTCCTTTAAATTTATAAGGAAATTTGATTTATTCGTAACTATCGTACTGCCAATTAACAACTTTATTTGGCGCGATACAGGTTTTTTTTCTTCATGCCTTGTTACTTTTTGCTATAATTTTGAATTATCAGAAGACACTCCTTTTTCTTATTTGTTTGATTAATTGATACAAATTCAACTAATGATTTGCATGAAGCATATCGGAAACGGAAGTTTGATTTTTTTTTCAATTTTAAAAGAAGTGAAGTTATTCTTTTTTTGTATTTTTTGTTGGTCTGTTCCCTTTTTATTATCACTGCTTGAAATCAAAGCATCATTTATCAGTGTTGGCTTTAAACCGTCATTTTAACGGAATTTCTACAAGCGTGTTATTTGCAACCCCTTTTGTTCGAAAATTAAAAAAATTATAGTCCACAAATTTAGATCAAACAGCATTCACATTCATGTTCAAATTGATCTCTCTTAATGTTGCATTTTCTGACACCTTACAATTTGAGAAGGTCTTAGGTTCACATCAAGTTGACATCCACCATCAATTAAAAATATCGCAACAACACCACAAAAAACCCTTGAAAATGTAATAAATGTCCACGACTTCATACAACCAACCAAACCCATACAAAATTACATCTAGGCAAGTAAATTTAATGATGAGTCAAAAAGGTGTTTCAACATAGGCGGTAAATGTTCTTGAATAATTTTATAAAAAAAAAATATAAAAAAAATCATAAAAAGTGTGCCTTGTCCTCAAGAAGTTATTAACTTCTAAAATAAACTTTTATGAGGAAAGGGGGTGGCTAACTAAAAAGTAAAAAACAAGAAGTTTTCAAGCAAAAAAAAATATTTGTGATAACAGCTTCACAAAGTTTTTAAAAGTTGATTTTTTTATTGAGTCTGATTTTAGTGATATAATTTTTTTTTTAATTTTCCGGGAAATTTGTGGAAATTTTTTGATTTTTGTTGAAAAACCGGTATTTTAAACCAAAAGTTGTTCGGCAACTCTATTTTTTTATATGAAAATCAAAAATTCTAATGATGAGGCTACCTCCGCGCATGAAAATAAGACATAGTTTCAGAAGAAACTATGGGTCTACAATGGCCCGAAAAGGCTGTAGCGACGTTTTACTTGACTTCCATTTTTAGATGTGACCTAATATAAAAGTATTATAATAAGAGAATTCATGTGTATGGAAAAAAAAATTTTTTTCAAGTTCGTCCTAGGTCTTTGGTGTCTTCAGCAAAGTTGTAGCTTATTTTCAGAGGATTTTAGTGATATAATTTTTTTTTTAATTTTCCGGGAAATTTGTGGAAATTTTTTGATTTTTGTTGAAAAACCGGTATTTTAAACCAAAAGTTGTTCGGCAACTCTATTTTTTTATATGAAAATCAAAAATTCTAATGATGAGGCTACCTCCGCGCATGAAAATAAGACATAGTTTCAGAAGAAACTATGGGTCTACAATGGCCCGAAAAGGCTGTAGCGACGTTTTACTTGACTTCCATTTTTAGATGTGACCTAATATAAAAGTATTATAATAAGAGAATTCATGTGTATGGAAAAAAAAATTTTTTTCAAGTTCGTCCTAGGTCTTTGGTGTCTTCAGCAAAGTTGTAGCTTATTTTCAGAGGATTTTAGTGATATAATTTTTTTTTTAATTTTCCGGGAAATTTGTGGAAATTTTTTGATTTTTGTTGAAAAACCGGTATTTTAAACCAAAAGTTGTTCGGCAACTCTATTTTTTTATATGAAAATCAAAAATTCTAATGATGAGGCTACCTCCGCGCATGAAAATAAGACATAGTTTCAGAAGAAACTATGGGTCTACAATGGCCCGAAAAGGCTGTAGCGACGTTTTACTTGACTTCCATTTTTAGATGTGACCTAATATAAAAGTATTATAAAAATAATAAATTTTTATTTTATCTTAAAAAATAGTAAAAATACCGATTCTACCTTTATAAAATGCTAATCATTCAATTACACTTAAAAAAGTAAAGTTTATTTATGGTCAAGTTTCTTCACAGGAATTTATAAGTAATGACGTAATTTTTCGAGATACTTCAAATTATTACTTCATATACCAGAAAAAGTAAAATAAGCACGTAAGTGAGTTCCGAATCACGATAACTCAGACGAATATTGAATGCAAATGCATTTCATCTGAAAAAAGTATCTCGCTTGCTTTTAATTAATTCATTTCGTCAGGTTTTGTAAAACAATAAAATTGCATATAAACAGATCATTTACAAATCATGCATAAAAAAATAAGATTTGCTTAATAAGTAGATTATTATTAGATTGTGTTATATTTTGTGTATATAATGTGAATATTAAAATAATTTTTAATTATTATTTAAAAAAATTAAGTTTAAATTTTGAAATAAAAGTTAACATGAGAAAATCGTGGATGGAAATTTCAATTTGGATCAAACTTTGTTGTGAATGTGTCAAAATTTCATATGCGAATAAAATTAATTAAATGCAATTTGTTGCCTTAACTTTTGAACTCTGATTTTGCTTATTAAGTAATTGACAAAAATCATTGGAAAACTCGTTTTTGTTTGCGTCTCTCTGAATTTTTGAGCTTTAATTGTTTTTAAGTCTAATTCAATTCTAATTCCTAAATGACCTTGAGATTGTACTTTTTTCAAATTGATTTTCATTGAAAATTTAGATCAACGATCAAAAAATACCAAAAATGCACTAACGGAAGTTGTTTCAGTGAATATTAAATATTTTAAACGCAAATATTTTTAAAGAAAGGCGCCAAAATATCATAAAATTTTAATATAATATGACAATCAAGAATATTTTAGGAGTGTCAATGAACAGAAAATTAGATTACTCGCTGATTTCGAAGATAAAATAGCTATTGTGACTACAGTGGAAGTCTGTCTCATCATGTCGAAAAACCTATAAAAATATATTTTTCTCCTAAACTGTGGAACCAATTTGAATTTTAACTTACTTCTACAATCTAAATGCACTTTTCATATGAGTTTTCTGTGTAACTCTAAAATTTTTTGTATCTTTTACCACCTTAACATAAAATTTTACAAGATTTCTATATTTAAATTAATATACAATTACCGTATAAATAACCTACAATCATCCAACAACAACGTCAGCTAAGATTATTAAAAGTTTGATGATCTCACTAATACACGTAGCCAGAGGTAAAAATTTTTTCTTTAATTTTTTGTATTAATAATTCGCATGCAAAAAAAATAAATTAACGATGGTATGTGGAAAAGATACGGATTTCTTATATTATTAGTAAACAAAACAATTTAGTCTCAATATGTATGTTGGGCTAGGTCTGTTTTTATACCAACAATATTTTAGTAATAATATTAAAAAAATAAATAAAAACAATATTATCTTTTTTTCATTACTAAATTATTTGTTTTCGAACGTCACAGAAATCGTTCTGAATTTTATCACCCAAAAAAAAAAATTTTATAAAAAATACACAAAAAAATTAACATTTAATCTACATATAAATGTTAAAATTATTTCATTCGATTTGACTTTACATAGAAGACGAACCTCATTATCATATTTTGTTAACGAGCTTTTAAATTCTTTATTTTTGTTTTTATTTCTTGTGGATTAAAGAATTAAAATGCAACCACAAGAATTTGTTAAAAAAAAACACACACAAAAATTTGCATAAAATAAATACGGCGTAGAAAAGTGATTTTTGTTTTATTTAGAAATTGTTTTCTTCTATTTAAGTTGTCACTACAAATAAAAACGTTTTAAAATACATTTATTTTAATTACATTTGATGATGATGATGATGATAATGCTGCTGATGATGTCTAAATATAATTGCATTGTTACAATTTGTATTATTTTACATGAAAAAAAAATTATTGAAATTATACGCATGACTCAATTTTTAGTTCAGTCAGGTTTTTTTCTCACATTTAACAGTAACAGCTCTAGTAAAATGGTACCTGTAATGAAAATAACTGTGTAACATTTTACAGAACAGAACAAGAATATTTTTGACAAATCTTGTGATAAATGATGAATAATTTAATTCAAATACAACAAACAGATTAAGATAAAAAAATGTAAACTTGATTTTATTGACCTAAAATTTATAATTGTTATTTTTGTGTGTGTTTTACTCATCACAACTCATCCTTCATTTTGAATATTACATGAAAAATCAACAATAATAACATTATTATTGTCATCATTTTGTTGTGTGATTTATGATAAAGTCTAAACAATTCAAGGATTATTGACTTGTAATTTTACTGATATTACAATAATTCATGTAAATGTTTAATTTTCATTATTTTTATCTCGAAAAAGTTTAAACCTGGTTGGTTTAAACAAAATTTTATATTCATTAATTTTACATTAACATGAGTGATAGTTGAACTTGGTTTTAAATAATTAATTATTCAGAGTAAATTATTGATAATTTTTATGAGAGTGTTTACGGAAATTAAAGTTAAATCAGTTGTAATGAGTTCTTAAAAACTTAAATTTAGACAAAGCTCACACAAAAAGCTAAAAATACAGATAATTTTTAACTCTAGGTCTATATGCAAGCCATTATTGAATTTCATAAGATATCCTTTTTTTTCAAACATTCGTTGAACTTTGATCAATTTCCCAAAATCGAATCTCATTTCTAACATTGTCATTCTCAACGTATACCTTAAAAGGATGATCTTGAAACATACAAAAACAAGTTGATTGACAATCTTTGAAGGGTTCCTACTTAAAAAAACAAACATCTATAAATAACACATTAAATATTAATGGAAATTTTGTTGATTTGGACTTTAACAACAACCAATAACAATAAATTTAAGAATGGTCAGTTATTTTTAATATTTTTTTCATATATATCATTATCATATATATCATTAAATTTTAAATTATTTCATGTCTTCATTATTACTTCACATAATTTTTAATTCTATTTCCAACATCTTTGTCATCATATTTAAAGATGAAATAAACAATTTTTTTCTACCTTCTTATCTTCATATAATTTAAAATATTTTTTTTTCTTAATTTTATAAGAAATTCTAGTTATACATTTTAACATACGGCGTCAAATAGTCGCAAATTATGACGTATTTAGAATAGTGTTCATTTTTGTTTTTGTTTCATCTTTCTACATACACATTACACATTTTAAGTTTAAAAAATCGTCGACTCTTAACTCGAATGAGCTAGCAACTATATTTGTTTGTGTTATAAATTGAGTGAGTGAACACCAAACATACTCATTTGTTGTTGAAACATCACGAAGTAAAGATCGCTTAAATTTAAAAATAAATTCAAAAATAATAAAAATAAAAGTGAGAAAATAATTATTAACATAAAATAAAATAAAAAATACACACATTAGTGAATTAAAAAGAAAGATTATTATCATTAAATTTATTTTATATGAAACAATAATTTAAAATAAATAAAAAAAAGTTAATAAACTTGAATAAAATTACATATAAAAAGTGCATAAGTGACATTTTAAATATAATAAAATTACAACAATAATACGGAAATAAAAATAACATACAAACAGTTAAAATAATGGCAAAACATAGCTTAAAAATGTTTATTAGTGCAGTAATTGTGCTTTTATCAATTGTTCATGAGTCAACCGGCTCAGCAATTCCAATGTGGGAATATTTAAGCAGAGATGAAAAGGTAAAAAAAAAATCATATTTAATAATAATAACAATAATAATCATAAAAATAATGAAAAAAGAAATTATTGTGTAACAATTGGAATGATTATTGAAGATTTAACTGTCATATTATAGCGTTTAATGATCATAAATTTTTATTTGCATTAAAATATGAATCATTTGGAAGCGAACGTGATTTTTCAAAGATAAACAATGATTAATAATTGTATAACTTTTTGTTTTGTTTTGTTTATCATTAATATTACGCAAAGATATTACAAATTTTTAATGTTTTCTTTTAATATTTTATTAACATTAAAATGAAATGAAAACATGAACAAATTTTTAACATTTTTTAAATAGTACACATTTTTTTAAATATAAATTTCAATATTTGTCAATAAATTGAGTATAAAATATTTGTTAAGTTATATAATTTTTTTTTTTTTTGGTAAAAACCAAGTATTAAACATTTAATTTTATCATTAAAAGTACATGTTTAATTGTAAAATAAATACAAATTGTATGCGGGACGATTACGACGTGACACTTTTTTAAAAAAAGATAGTATTGATATTATTTTACTGAACTAGTGCCATGAATTATGAGTTTTGGCGCTGTACATTGATTGAATTCCAAATTGAATACAATTGAGAGTGTTAAATACAAGTCATTCTTTGTGATCCACTGACATGCCAGCTGTAATTCACATGGGAGATTTGGGTGCTTGGGAATTCAACAAGTTTTCTCAATCATTTCGGATCAAGAAAATCCTTAAATTTTAGTACGTTACTGTAACCGCTGCTGATACGTTAAATAAATATTGTAACGAATACATGATTTGTTTGCATTGACAAGGTGAAAGTAGGCAGTTAACTTGCAAACAAAAAACTCGTCTATCTGGAATTTTTTAATGTTTTATTATTTTTTAAATGATTCATCTATGCATTTAACATAATCATTGTAAATTTTATGTTTTTTTTATTATCATTAAAATGCTACAAACACCACACTCAGAAAGCATGTAACATATTTCAAGCATTCGTGAACCAAAACCAAAAATATTTTCATACATGAACTCTTTAACATCCCATAACCCTCAAGGTACATGAATTTCTTTTAATATTTTTTTAATAAATATTATTTTTTTTTATTTTAATAATAATATCAGTGAAAGTGCATGCAAAATATTCACATACATGATCAAAGAGAAAAAATTATATTACTAAAATTATGCAAGAGAGAGGTTACCGCACTTTTATTTGTCTTTTTTTTCGTTAATAACTTTAAATATTAAATGAAAAAAAAAACTGAAATTTTAATTGACTTCAATTACATAACAAATAACCAAAATAGGCACTCATATGCCCTGAGCGATGATCATTACTTGATATAAGTCACGTCAAAGCAAAAAATAATAGCGCGGCTTTCAACAAAAGATTAAAAGATTATTCTAAATAAATCATTTTTGTGAGCACGTGCTTTCAGATATTTTGAATATAAATTTTACATTTTTATAAATGTTTTTACCCAAAATCAATAAAAAATCAAAGTTTAATATGAAAAGAGAAAAAGAAATAAAAATTCTATCAAAATCCGTTTTTAAATGTTTTATCATTAATTCATGTCTATTTTTTTTTTCTTTTAAATAGGCACCATATTGCGTGTGTGTTTTTAGTTCCTGTTTCTCACTGCGATATCATTATACATTTAAATAAAATTAATATTTATACGTCAAAAAGGAATTCTTGACCCTATACGAGTTTAAGTTAAAAAGATTAAGTTTTGTTATGGTAATTCCCAAGAACATCTTCAAGTGATAATTTATCAATTATTGTTGTGATGATGTGGGTACTTAATTAAATTTAATTTAATTTTTTTTTTTGGTTCTATAACTGATCAAAATGTGAGACAGACTTTTTTTAACACGGACCATGCCAAGGTCGTTTTTGTATATGTTATGATTTTTTTCTCTTCATTTTTGCTTGTTATCGACGTCGTCGTTGTATCTTCTTCTTGTTTAATTTTATTCAAATATGTGAATAGCAGTTAAAAAAAAAGATAAATAAGAAGATTCTTTCATGATGATGCTGATGATACTGATCAAAGATGAAGAAAATTAATTTTATACATGATGTGTGGAATTTATGCACGCATGCAAATGTTTCTCGGTGTATAAAACTTGTTAAACTGACGAAAAAAAAATTTGCTGTTAATAAAAAGTGTATCCGGCTTTTACCGCTTTATTGACCGAGAATGCTTATCAATTTTGGTATTCTGATGACTGTTATTATTAAATTACTATTTTGTTTGGAATTTTAAATGGACTTTGTTTTGAAATTAATTTAAAGTATTTCTGGTTATTTTGAATCGCAAATCTGCGCTTTGAGTGACTTCTGGAAACGTCTAATTCAGTACCTTTAGCAGCATGATGACGATCCACAACCTGATTAGATTACAGTCAAAACAACTTTGTTTATTACGTATTCAAATCATGTTATTGCCCTAGATCTCAACTCATAATCACTCTAAATTTTAATGAAACTCACTTTTAATCAAAATTCAAAGAAACATCACATTTCGTAAATTTTTGATGAGCTGAATATTTCAAATATATATATACAAAAATACGTGACTTTTTTGTAATTCAATTTCAACACTTTAAATTTTCTTTATTTTTATTCATACATGTATCAATACTCTTTGAACTCAATTTTAATTGCAAATAATTAACCATATACTAACGTTTTTATTTTTTTTTTTATTTATTTATTTATAGATGTCTCATTTATATTCAATGTTTGCTAAACAAGTACAACAATATTGTAAATCAATACAAGACATACAAAAGCCACAATGTAAACGTGATTTATTAATGTATGGCTTAGGTAAATTACAGACAATGAATGATGGTCATCTTGACACAATGGATCCTTATCAACGTGGAGCAAATGATATAAGTAAGTGTTAACCTTTGAAATTGAACTTTTGAATTTTTTCTTGGTTTAATGTGAAATTTTGAAAACGTTTGTGTTTGTGTGTAAATTGTAGCTTTCTTGCGAGCCAACTTCAAATTTAAAAAAATTTCCCTTGCTGACTTTGAAAATGCACTCTCGTTAACCGATCAATCATTCAAGGTCTCCTTATTTTGTTATTGTAACAGTAATTTAATCAAAATGTTGTTGATTATTAAAATTATCATTATTACAAGAGAAAGAAAAATTTATATTTATTTGTTTATTTGCCTATTACATTATTGAATAGCAAAAATAAATATTTCCTGTTATAACTTGATAAATTACATTTCAAATTGATTATAAATGAATGAATAAATGTTTCATTAAATTAAATTCAAGTAAAATTATGAATGAAAACAACTACAAATTACTAATTCAGAACTAATTAAAGATGAGATAAAAGTAAATTATTATCCCAGAAAAACCAAACATATTCAAATTTTATCAGATTCAACGTGATTCATGATGCACAAATTACATTGAAATTATTGAATTCTTATAAATTTTGTGATATCATGAAAAATCATCATCCAGACACCGGTAATTAATTTAAATTAATTAAAGTTAAATAAATTATACAATAACAAATAGTGTGGAGTCACGCTTCATTAAATTATTACACCTTTTTGTGTGAGCTGAGCAAGAAAAAAGAGTATTGAAATAAAAATAAATCAATTGTAAATTTAATTGAAAAAAAAATAATGTAAAATATGTCATTGAAGAATGATCACATTGTGAGACGCCTCTTCATTTAATGTTAACAATTGTATTGAAAAATTTAATTGCGAATCATCTAGAAAAAAAAGAAAAGATTTACTTTTATATGTAAAAACGGAAGGAAATCAGGAAATAACCTTCCTTGTCGAAGATGCTGTAGTTGTACTGTAAATTATTAATAATAATAAAAATAATATAATAAAAGTTGTGATCATGTTAAATTAAATGAACATTTTTATTTACCTGAGATTTTGTTTTTGTTTTGTATGTAACACACAAATTGCAACATCTCTAGAAAAAAAATCGTGACTAATGAACATTTTATGTCAGTATTTTGATGAGTGTTAGGTGTTAAACATGAGAAAGGTTAATAAAATATTTGACTAATCAGATATTTCCTATTTATTTTTCATTCTAGTTTGGGATTCGATGATGCATGGACATCCAATGACAAGTCATAAAAAGCAAACTACAGCCGAATCACCAATTTACTACCCATCTGGAAACTACGTTCACAACCCATTGTTTGATGAAGTTGTACCAAGTCAAAAACCAACAAATTCCTATGCTTTAGACATGGAATTGTCATATGACAACAATAATTATCAAGAACCACATCATAATCACTTACCAGCACCAACTAACCTTAATATGCAATTTCTTCAACCACCTCCAATCCAATCACAACCAAAGGAGAATTATCTCACTGGTCCAATGGTAATTCGTGTTCATCCCGATGGCACTCCAGTAGTTGAAGACAAATTCAAACCCTTACCTAAGGATGATGATCGTGATGAAATGACCCTTGGTCGTGATAGATTACCAAGCATGGAAGAATTAGCCGCTAGTGTTCCAGCATCAAATGGAAATTCACAAAAATATGCTAGTTTTATTCTCCCTCCACCACCATCAAGTCGAGTACAACCACCACACAATCCGGCTAAACAAGGATACAGTTTTCGTATTGGAACTCACAGATCACTAAATTCACATTAAACTGCAAATGTGATTTTGTATAATTTTCATTTTATTTTAAAACATCAATCTAGGATTATTTTATTTATATATGTTTAAGAGCTGTTTAGCCAAATCTTATAGACTGTAAGTAAATTATATTCAAACATCTTCAAAAAAAAAACACATTAAATCATAATCAGATTCCCGCCTATTAATGCCTATCAAAATTTCATATCATATAAATTTAAAATACAAAAAAAAATATCTCAACCAGCTTTTAATACAGTAAAGAAAAGAATCTTGATTGAATAATTGATTTTAGTTTTAAGTTAAATTATTTGCTATTAATATTATTATTTTTATCATTGTAACTAAAAAATATGATTAGAATTTAAGTTTAATGTATCCATTCAATAGTCTTTTATATTTTATTTTTCAAAATATATTTGAAAAGACAAAGGAATGGGTACTTGATTTAATATTGGAATATTTCCAAAAGTACAAACATTTTATAATGAATTTTCTTCAAGGAATTTAAATTTTGAAATTTTTGACTTGAAAATGTTACTGTTTAGAGATAAGAAAATTTTGTACATTGATTACTAAAAAAATAATAAATGTGATTATGTTATGTATTTATAATTAAGTGATGATTAAGTAAAAAATTATTATTAATATCAATCAAATAAGCCATAATTAACTTTTTACAATCATGTAAATAAATTATTAATAAAATTAAATTAAAATTAAACAATTGAAAAATAAAATATTATTTTTTATTCAAAAAAAACAAACAATTCTTTATTAATTAACATATACAAGACTTCCCATGTCAAATTGATAATCACATTCATACACTAAAAGCAAAAAAAAAAATTCTTGGAATTTTACAAACTATGTGATTTTACTCATCATTAATCACCATTATCATTCTAATTATTATTATTCTTACGCTGAATGTAACGTACAAGAATAAATACCGGTTATATTTCGTATAAACGCAAAAAAAATATCTTCATCAAACATCAACAACAACAAAAAAAAAATACAAGATCAAATTATATCATTTGAGTAGCGCTCATCACGAAAAAAAAGTGGTAAAATATTTGCAATAGGATGTAAATTCCAATCTCAAAATGTAAAGTTATTTTTAGCATCAAATAAATAACCTTTGAAATTTTATTGGTATATTTTTTTAGTTGTTATTTTGTTCTTCTGGTTATTCTCTTTCTGTTTTCTTTTTCTGTTTGAAAGTATTTTTTTTCATCAGAATGCCACATTTTTAGCTATGTCAGTTTTTTTTTCATATCATTTAACTTTCTAACTCGTCCTCCTTTTTTGCTGTGAGACTCGGTTATGTAACAAGTTATTTATACTTGTTTGTCAACAAATGCCTGATAAGGATTCTCAGAATATTCTGGTCCCCTAAGTTACATAACTGCGAGTACTGTACAGTACTGGTGCTATTTGATATCGAAGTTAAACACACATTTATACCAAGAAGAACTCTATACAGAAGTCTTTAGGGTTCAAGGCGTCGAGAATCACCGAAAAAAAATATGAAGACGAAGCTTAACATCCCAGGAACCACCTTGCCAAGCGATCTATTGCTAAATAAACCAAAAAATATCCAACATAGCTACTAATAATACGTTATCAACTCTTTTTTTAACTGGGATGAAAAATATATGTATATAAAATTCAAATCATTTAATGGGATTTTTTTTTAATATACTTGTATAATTTTTTTTTCGTGCTACAGGAATATAAATTATGGACCAAAACAGAATGAGGTTACTGACGTCAAACTCTATCCCGGATATGAATTAATTTGAAAAGAGATTTTTTTTTTAAACCAACTTTTATTTTTTATTTTCAAATTTAAGTATAGAATGAAGATCAAAATGATATTTATTAATCAACCTTTCACAGAGAGATTACTTGAATTTGTTGTTTTTAATATTTTTGAGTGGGTTGGAGTTGTTCAGATATTTTTGAGTATTTGTTCCTTGACCTTTCCTAATGATTGTTACAGTGAAGACCTTGATGAATATTTTTTGCATGTTTTTATTAAAAAAAAATTGTTTATTATTTACTTTTGTTTATTTATGAAATCAACAAAATAATTCTTTAAAATTCATTAACAACTAATTAAATCATAAGAACAAAAATAATTTGATGGACAGATAATTATAATGATGATGTTGATGATGGTTATGACATACAAAGAAGGTCACTAAAGTTCTATCGTGATACTTACTGTTTTTATAAATAATAATTAAATTTGAGGTGCTTTGTTTACAAATTTCTGCTGAAAAACTTGAAATCCATTACCTATCTCAAAAAATTTGATACATCATTCTTTTATTTAAAAAAAAAAAATTAATACTTGAGTAAGAGAAAAAAACTGCCGGTCAATCATCTTCATGAATGAAATAAGTTGAGACTGTCATTGAACAAAAAAAAGTAAAGTTACTTGAAGTCGATTCGCATTTGATAAGACTTCCTCAATAGATTACTTTGAATTTGAGTTTAATAGTTCAAGAACGAGATTTCTTCAATTTTTATTGTGACAAGGTAACACGTTATCATTTCATTGATTTTCCTTAAAATTCATATTTTTATTGAACGGATATTTGGATTGTCTTTTAAATAGAAATTTCTGTCAGGAATAAAAATTCCCGAAGAGGTCTCATTCGAGGGTTAAATTGTAGTGTAAGAACTGGATTCATAATTCAAAAAGCTTTTTTGTTTTAATCTATTTAAAAGCAAATCTTAAATAATTATATCAAGATTTTAGAACAACTGCGCCACATTTCGTGATATGTTCATTTGAACATCTGAATATTCATGAGTAATTTGATACAAATTTTTTGTATTTATTAATAAAATTAAGACAAAAACAAAAACATAGTAAATGAAAGAATGACAAATGAAGAAGAGACAACTTGAAACAAGAATTATCAATTTTTATTAAAAATTCACGTTATAATTTGTCTGATTGGCGCCTCAACCCGGATCGTGCATGTGTGATATGTTAAAAAGAAATAAAATAAAATTTACGTTAAAATTCTTTATATTTTCTACATGAAATATACGAAAATGAAAATAAATATATAAAAAAAAACAAAGGAGTGTTTTTACTACGTTTTTGATCTACAAATTGATGATTTTTCTATCAAATTATCGTTCTTGAAAGAAATTCCATACAAATTATTAAAATAGTTTGTCTTGAATTTTAAAAGTAAACACGACACTAAATCAGGCCACCCACAGTTTACAAATCTGCCTATGTGAGAATCATAGTAAAATGTCAATACTATTTACCTGTTTAAATATATCTTCTTGAAATATATCGAAGATCAATTTAATCTTACATTAAATAAAAAAAAAAAACAGCAAATTTTATTGATTTTCTCCTAGAAATAAATTTATTTATTCCACATTCTTGATCATTTTATGAGTATCATAAATTTAATTCAATAACAAAAAAAATATTATTTTTATTATTTAACGACCAAATATCGACAACAACGCGGCGCCCAAGTTACATATAAATGTGTTTGTAATTGGAGATTTGTGCTAAAAAAATTACTTTAAATATTGATTTATGTGTAAATTTTTATATAATTTTAACAGTGTTTTTTTTTAATTTTTTTTTAAATATAAATTGATATAAAAATTGCACAAGAATCTTTGAAGGTGTAACAATAGGATCAAGTGCATTTAAAAAAGATTTTTTTTTTTTAATTTTTGCAGAATCACGTTCAAGTTCAATCACATTCAATTTCAGTAGTGATAAATTTAATTTTTTTTGTATTGTATTTGGCAAGACATCCCACGTTAATATTGTTTTGTTGTGTCATAACACGAGCTCAGTTCAAATTGATTCTGCTTTGTAATTTCAGTTTATCGTTTGAAGAGCTCTAAGTTATTTGCTTTGAATCCTTTTGCAAATTACAGGTTATGACAAATTTATGTAAATATCCAGCCAAAACAAACTTTTCCTGATATTTAATTTATACGAATCCTATGATTAGCTATCCAACAAAAGGATAGTAGTTTGGGTATAATTTTATCCGAAGAATGCCCTTTAAAGCCACAACAAATGCTAATGTAAAGTTTTGTTCAATGCCCCTTTTGAAAAATTGAAAATTACGGGGGGCAAAAACGAATGCACGTTCTCAAAAAAACCGAATTGTGTCGATATAATATGAAATCTTACAATATTGAATTTCAACCACAATTAACATTTTGTTTGAATTAGAACAAAACTTTCATTTTCATTTGTCACGGCCTTAATAGTATTTCAACTATTTTTTAGGCAATCATTATGATAAAACGCCTGAATTGAAATTTTAATCGAGTTCAGTCAACAGAATTCTTTAAAAAATTTCAATTCAGTTTAAAAAAAAGCAATTTTTACAAAACAACATTCACTTTTGAAACAAAAAGAAAAATTTATAATCATTACATTTAAAATCACATTTCGAGTCTCGATTCTCTTTCAACGTTCTACAAACTAATTTCTTTTCTTGAATGATAAAAACAAAATATTTGGACTTAGTCTGGTAATGCATGTCCTTAATTTGACATTACCACACTTTTTCACATACATCAACAATAAATTTAATAACAATTGTGTATAAAAATACTTTTAGCAATTTAAAAAAGCATTTTGGAACAATTTTTGTTTTTTAAATTTAATTTAAAGTTGGCTGTTGATAGTTTTAATTTAAATATAATACAAAACATTGATTATATTATTTTTTTGTAACATTTTAACATTCAATTTTTTTTTTAATATATTTAATCTAGTAAAATTTAATGTGTAAGATGTATTAAATTGTGTATTGTGTGTAAATATCAAGAATATATAGTACAATGTTGTATATAATGTAGGAAACTTTTTGATATTATAATGTTTTATGAGTTTGCCTGACTTGTATCGAGTAGGCTAGTAATTATGTTTATGAATATAAATATTGATTTTTTTTTTTATTATAAAAATAACTTAAGATCATAAGAAGAGGAATATCATTATTATTATCATTTTACCTGCTTTGATAAATTTTACACAAAATACTTAAAGCATTAAACTTAAAAATATAATAAAAATATGATAGATAATAAAATTAAAACTATATGATATAAAATTTCTATTCTAATTATGATAATTGAAATAAAATTAATAAAATAAAAGCAAATTTACTCGTTTTACATGTCCTCAATGTATTTTAGAGTTAGATTGTTGGTTATTTGTATGGTTATGGTGTTGCAAAGCATTTGAATATTGTGCCGGGTTTGCCTCGATTTTCTTTTTCAATATTTCAAATGTTTGGCTCATTGTGCGTAGTTGGTACCTTAATGTATGGGTCATTTCCTTTTGTAATTGCTGGACTTCCTTTAAATCCTTACGCAAATTCTCGTAATCATGTTTCACCTCAGTCTGTTCAAATTGGAGAAACAATTGAACGTGAAATTCAGGCAAATGAATTGAAATTGATATCTTACCACTGAATCAAGCAGTTCCAAAACCGTAGCTTGCTCTTCCAAATCTTCTGGTAATGTTCGTTCGACTTGGACCACTAAAATGAGAAGAATGAGTTAATTAAACAATAAATTTAAGGAAAATAAAACGAGAAACTTCTTTCAAATATTTTGTAAAGTTGAAAATTTACATTTTTGAGATAAATTTGATATCTGAACATTTGCAGATTCCACGGATCTCTCCATCTCTTGCAATGCGTTAGTAATCATGTTTAAAAAATACAAAACTACTTATGATTAGATAACTTCACTTAATTTAAACAATAAAATCGATCAATATTGTTTGTAAAATTAGTTTTTTTCTTATTCTTATGTTTACTTGAGCAATTAATTACAGTTGTTAAAAAAATATTTGATCTGTCAAAGTGAATTTTGATATATCCCTATCAAAATTCGATCGGTGTCAGGGAATGACATCGATTATTTAGCTCAGAATCATAAGAAATGAGTTTTTTCACATCTTTTCAAGATTAATTTGAACAGCTTTGTTAAATTATGTAAAGCTTTAAAAGGTTGTGCTCGATTTTTGTAAATTTTTGTTAAACATTTAAAAAAAAAGAAAGTAAATGTTAGTGGTCTTTAAAGGGATAAAATTCACAGCCGGTTTTGACATTAAAATTTTATGGAGATAAACAGTAATGATAAAAAATAAGTGTAAGTGCATTCAGAAAATTTTTTATGGGAATTATTAAAGTCTTTGATTTGCTCAATGGATATTTAAATTCTTAAACTTTTAAATTTTTTCCTATACTTTTTCAGTGTATTTTTTCATTTTAATTTAATTTAATTTTATATTTGGAAAATTTTCGCAAACCCCGTTCAAGGTGAAAATAAATAGATGTTACCTTTAAGAGACATCTCATTGTGCTCTAAATCGCATTTTTGTTGTCAAATTACAATGACAGAACGGGTTAACGTACAATCGTAGAATATCTAAACAAAACACTATACAAATATACGAGCTCTGTAGAGTTGTATAAGATCATACGGATGTGGCCTTAGTATTTTTATTGTTTTACTAAAGAAGACACGTATTATTATTGGCTTAGAGATTCATGTTTTTGATTTTTTTTCATCCAAAACCTTAAACACCAACAACTTTCAATTTAATCAAACATCACAGTGTTTAAAAGTTTATTTCAACATTTTGCCAAGTCAGTGACAACTAGATCCATTGTAAGAATCAAAAGAATGAGAGAATAATTGAATCAAGTAACCCAATTAAAATTGACGTAATTTTTTGTGTACAATAAGATCTTTGTTGAACTTGAACGTAACGGGATATTTACAATAATACAAAAAAAAAAGCCAAAGAGAAAAATAAAATTTGATGCATTTTTCGTAACAAATGTCTTCTGAAACATCATTAGCGGAACAAATTGGTACATTAGCAACAATAACAACATGTCTACAGTATTTAACTGGAGTGTAAGTTACCTTAATTGAATTTTACGCATTTTACTGATAAGAGTAAATAACATTATTCAATCATTTCAGACTTGTGTGTCGCGATTATGTTATCAAGAAATCCACCGGTGACGCATCAGTGCTCACATTCATTGCCGGATTCATAACGTCCGCAATTTGGCTAAAATATGGTCTACTTACAAATGAACGTTCCCTAGTTATAGTTAATTCAATAGGAGTAGCATTAATGTTAGCATATACACTTGTCTTCTATTTATTTACAACTAAACGTCGAGATACAATAAGGATTGCTAGCTCAAGTTTTATATTCCTCATTTTGGTCATGCTGTACGCATCAATTGAGGAGGATCATTTGCAAGCAACTGAGCGAATAGGATTTGTTGGTATCGGGGTATCATTGCTATTTTTTGCCTCGCCATTAGCCAATTTGGCACATGTTGTCAGAATGAAAAATAGTGAAAGTCTTCCATTTTCAATGATTGTTTCATCATTCGTTGTAACACTTTTATGGTTCATTTATGGACATTTAATTGGTGATTACTTCATTCAAGGTAAATTTCAATCTAATTATCTTTAAATTAAAAAAAAAATTAGCTAACAATTATTTACTTTTTTCAGTTCCAAATTTTATTGGCTGTGTATTACTCGTCCTTCAACTTATGTTATTTGTTGTATATCCAAGCAAATCATCTGTACATTTGAACGATGGTTATAAACCGGTACAAATGTTGGAGCATCTTTAAAACAGATACATTTTTTTCGACGAAATCAAACATCACATGTAAAAAAACTTCGCTTAATTTATTTATCATAGTCGTACTTATAAATATATCGAAATACAATTGAGCTGGAAATTATTGAATCAAAGATTGAACAAAAAATTTAAATGATTCCGTTACAAATTTAATATTAAAAAGAATTTAGTAGTTAGTTATGAAATAATAATATATAAAAAAAATAATGAAAAAAATAAAGTTTTAAACGAAATCTATTCTCATGAAAAAAGTTGTTTCGATTAAATTTAAATTTTTATTAACTGCTTTCATTTGCTTACCTGATTACATTTTCAAAATTTGAATTTCAACCACATTGGTGGCCGTTACATTTATTAAAATTGGAAAATTGCGTTATTTTAAAAACGATCAACAACTAGAAAGAATTTCAAGAATAGAATAATGAGAAAATAATCAATCTGGGCATGAAATTGAATCTGAAAATCAATTTTAATCAACTTTTATTTTATATTTTCGTAGTTTTTTATTTATTTTCATCTATAAACTAATATAATATTCACATCATTTTATTATTTATTATATTTCTGCTTTTTTATTTATAACAATTATTATTTTTATTATTACTCTGTAAGTTATTGTTAATTTTTTAGTATTTTGTATTTGTAAAATATATATTTTATTTGAGGACACCGACCAATGATTTTAAAACTTAAAATTAGGTTTAAATCGTCATTGATTGAGGTTCTCACAAATAATTTTTATTCATTTTGTTTAAAATATATTTTATTTTCAACATTTTTAACTTATCCTTATTGTTGAATTTTCTTAAAAATTCATTTCTAATTTTAATTTTCATTTCTTATCTCCCATTGTTACGACTGATATTAATTTTCTCTCTTTTTCAATTTTTTTGTGATATTTTAATATATTTTTTTATTAAAATAATCTTATACCTTGCAATTCATAATAAATAGATATCTTTTTATCATCAACTCTTTTTATATAATTTCATATCTTTCACTATCACAAGTTTTCTATCTAGGTTTTTATTTTTCTTTTAAATAAAAATGAAATATAAAATATGAATAATTTTTATTTTTAATTCAATTAAACCACAAAAAAAATATTTTCCATTATAATCTTACTTTATAAAATAACAAACATTTTCATGTTTAAAGGCTGTTCTAAGTATTTTTTTAATATGTGTTAAAGCTTCATTTTCCGTTCAAGTTTTTTGAATATATTTTTTACATTAGATCACATTACAAATACAAGTGAAAAAAATATTTAAAACAGCCTTAAAAACAAAACTTAAAAAAAGCATGTGCTGACCTCGCAGGTTCAAAATTTCTTTCCTAATCAGTCGTGTTCTAAGCATTTCCTTCTACAATTTCTTTTTATATTACAAGACATTCAATAAATATAGCTCTTGATTTGTTTTTTCATTTGATTTTATTTTTTCATCATTTCTTAATTCAATTCATTGTCAATAATTGAGGTATTTTTTGTTGGATATCAATTTATATTTTAATTTTTTAGAACATTTATTAGTTAAATTTTAAAATACGTCATCGAATTGAATTCAGTTTCGATGGTACATATTACCCTTATGTTGTTTCTAGTTATTTTTTTTTAAATCAAAACACTTAAAAATTTTTATAACAAACTAAATTATATGTCAAATAAAATCAGGATGCAATGACTAGAAATTTAATGTTTTAAAATTATTATGATATGGCTAAAATTTGAGCTCTTATGTGGTAATGAGTAGTACTACAAATAATAAAATGTTTATTTTTTATAGGAAGCGGTTTTTCTATCAATTATAATTATAATAAAATAGTATTGAAAAACCAAGAAAAAACATTTATAAGAAAGTTAATAGAATGCTCCAGAACATTCATTGTGTGATAATGGTGGTATAATTTGTCTGACTTGTGGTTTTGGCTGCTGATTGACAGGTAAACATTGGAAACAGTAGTTAGAGTCATAGTTATTGTCCCAGTACTGTTGTCCCTTGCAATGAAAACGTACCGCCACTTCAATGCGCTGTCCAATCTGAAGCGAATTACCAAAGATGGTGAATGAAAATTTATCTGAAAAACCATCACAAGAATTTTCCACATAATTTGCTTGGACATCGGAGAAACTCTTCCAATTGTCAAGTGTGTATCGGATGTACACAGATTTATGAAAATCCAAATTTCGTACTCGCACACTTCCAGTGATGGTTAGAGTGATGGGATCTGTTACTGCACAATTTTCCAATGAAACTTGTTTCTCACGGACTTTATCCAAGAACGACGGTAGGCCACCAGGTTGTTGAAATAGGGGAACAAGGATTTTATCAACTGGTTTCATAAATTGAGGTATTTGTTGGATTTGGTGGAGTTGATGTTCTTTTACATCAAGATCTTCATAGGCAGATTTGGGTATTTTTGGCACTTCATGATCTAAAAAGGTTTTTACATCGGCCAAATCCAGACCGAAAACATCAGCAAATCGTACAAATTTCTTGCGTCCTGGTGTGCCTGGTGGAGTTTTACCCGTTTTAAGTGATGAACATCTTCGTAATCTTTGCGGTTTCTCATCCTCTTCTTCCTCATCAGTTTCAGTTATCGATGCAAGTCGATTAGTTTGTCGTTTTTTAGGTACTTCATTTTCTTCAGCAGCCGACTCTTCTTGTGGTGATGCAACAATCACTTGTATATCCTCATCTTTTGTTAATGTTTCTGGTAAATTTGATTTTTCTTCACCATTTTCTTGCGTTGTCTTAACTGGAGATGTAGTTGGACTATTTTTGTTCAAAGTTATAGTGTTATCATTCAAATCGGGCTCAATCTTTTCTTCAGTCTGTAGTTCGGGAACATTTTCATCTTGGAGAGTGCTATTTGAGGCAGAGGTGGAACTTAATGCTGTATATGTGTGATTCGAGTCTGTCGATTGTGAGGGTGGCAGTGATTCGGAACAACTGTCACTATCGAGAGGTATTGCATAAACATGTCCATTTGGTATATATGGACTTGAAGGAGATAATGAGGTACCTGATAACTCTACTACTGCTTCGAGTGCAGTAGCTGTTGGTGATTCAAGTGAAACATTATGTAATTTTGAATATAATTTTGCATCAACCTTATTTCGACTATCAACACAATCGTAAAATGTGGTACTCGTTGATTCAGAACTCTCAGGATCATAATATTGTATATCAGAACTGTTATGACTACTGATTTGACTATCATTGCTGCCTTGGATTGAGGAACATGGTGATGCACACACATATCCCGATTCAGTTTCATGTTGGTTTTGTTGATGTGAGTCTGTTTCATCTACATCATCTGTTTGATCATCTGGATTTTCACTGCCACTTGTTGCTTCATGCGGTGTATTTGTTGCACTTTCTATCAGTCTCGTGTACTCACATTCATCTATCGGACTGCCAGGACTTTCCGGTTCAATGTCAAAGTCAAAAAATGCATCAGCAGCTTCGGTATTTCTCAAGGGCTGCAAATTTTGTACAGATGCCTCATTGGGTGTTGTCAGCCAGGTATTTTCGGATTCTTCTGTATGATCATGCTGCAATGCATCATTATCCTCCTTTAGTAAAATAGTTAAGAGTTAACATCAAAATACGTGCAAACTAACAAATTTAATTTTTTTTTCAGAATGGCTTAAAATGTGAGAAAAATTTGCAATTTAAACTACTAATTTACATACACAAGAAATTTAATTCAATGCATTTAAATTTAAGCCATCCTAGTGCTAGACAATTGAAAAGATAGCACATTACGTAGAGTGTAACATCAAAATAGAAAACTTACCTGAGTTCCTAATGTACGTAATCTGGATTGAAGTCTACGGGCAAAGGCTTCAGCTCTTCCCCTACAAGCCATGCCCAAGGGTAAAATTGATGATATACCACACGGATTTCTTTCTACAGGATCTGGAATATCACCAGGACCATTCATGGAAACAGGGCCGTTCCTAAAATGAAAGTTATAAAAATAAAAATTTATAAGTATTATTTGTCAACTTTTAAATATCATTTTAAAATCATTAAATTTGTTACACAAAAATTTCTTCATCACAAGATTTTAAATTTTTATAAAACTTCATTTTAATTTTATTTTCAAAATCAAAATTTCTTCTTTATTTAATAAATATTTATTTGTAACACACAATGTCTTCCTGATATTTTTTTCTTTAATATTTGAACAAACTCAACACAATTACAAATATGTTAAAAATATTTGATGATGAATTCAAACGAAACAGACCCTACAAATACCATTATAAAAAAATTCACATATGTTCGTCGCACATATGCAATGCGTAAGTCGATGCGTTTAAAGTGCATCGTTATGTATTGGTATGTGACTATCAATAGATTTATTTTTATATTTGTGTTCAAACATTTCACGTATAAGAGAAAAAAAATCATAAATAGGGAATGATTTTTATACCGAATACAATGTAAAAGACCCATCTATAAAGGTTGAGATTTTTGATTTTATTTGTGTTGCATTCCATTTTACATACATTACATAGAATTAGAGTGGAATAGATACCTTTTAAATTTTATTACAACATCATCGTTACTAACTTGAATTGATTGATATTTTGATTTAAAATCAATCGTTTTCATTCTCTTACACTTTTAATTTAAATGTAGTTCAATTTAATTTCCCTTTTGATTTAAATTATTTAAATTCACTTTTCACAATGCAGCTATTTTTATATCACACGATACGACACCAGCTGAGGTTAGACAACAACTACTTGTCTTCCTCATAAACGTGCATTGAAATATCTTCTAAATTTATGAACAAACGTCCTTGACAAATATATCTGAGATGCATGAACTTGCATAACCTTTGTCCTATTTATATCCATTGTTGCAGTTCATTGATAAGGGTGAGCATAAAAATTAAAGCTTAATGAAAATTTTTAAACTTTTTTTATTTGTTAAAATTCCGATTGAATGATGAATTTTTTGTTTTCTAAAACCTAAAGATGTTGGTTTTTGTTGCAAATTGACACCCTATTTGAAGAGAGGATGCAAAGAATTGCAGTCATTTAAAGTTTTATTTGTAAAATTTTTGCTAGCGTACGATATGTAATGCATTAAAAATTGGGAAAATCTTTCTACTGAAATGTAAACGTTAGTGCATTTCAGTTTGATAAAATTATTTCGCTGACCTATTGTTACAAAGTAAAATATCTTAAAAATCATAGATTAACATTCGAGTCAGAAATTTGAAAAAAGTCTCGTCAAAAATTTCTTTTCTTCACTTTTAACTGATGGTTTTCAATTTTTTTTCCCTGGTTGATTTTCACTCTCTTACTTTCTTTCTTTCTTTAGGCTCTTTTTTGCGCTCTAGGGCGTTTGTCTCTCTGAGCCTTCTCTATTCCTCTCCTGTTATCTTCTTCCATTTCTTTTACGAGTAAAAATTTATATGCAATTTTGAAGAATTGCAGACACACCAAATGATATTCCTTGTGTATTTTTCAAGAAAACTGTTATAAAAGGTTCTTAATAAAATATTTCACAACAAAGAAATTCGCTTGCATTGAAATAGATTATGAAATTATTATTAAATTATATAATTAAACTTTTTGAAGTTACACATATCATCTGGATGCATTTAGGGTTTTTATATAACAGTAGGTCAATAGACCTATCTGAAAAGATTTGAGTTATTTCAATTCATTCAAGTAAAAATTCAGCCAGTATTGAAGGTAGTCGAAACGATTTAAGGATATGTAAATCTGAAAGCCAACTAAATAAATAATCGCATCTCATCATAACTTAATAACAGTTTTCACTTCTATAAAGATCCTGTCAAAT
>LN483430.1:186077-230216 GCA_900002565.1 Culicoides sonorensis
AATTTTTTTTTTTTTTTTGACAAAAATAATAATATTATTAACATGAGATAATAACTAACCATGTTAACAAGTTTGAATTTTAAAAATAAAATGTTTTTTGTATAGTGGATTTTTTTTCTTGATTTAGAGGTTGTTCACATTCGTTCTAATGCTTATTTAAGGAAAATTAATTGATTGATAAAGTTTGTTTTCCAGAGTTTCAGAGTGTTATTTTAAAAAATAACGCATTATTATTCCACATCAATCCAATAAATCGCATAACGCATCAAATTCGTGAGTGAACCATTTTTCATCCAATCCTTAAAACAATAAACGTCATGGAAAATTTCAACATATAATTTTAAAAAATATAAACCTTTTCGCGAGATGAAATAATAAATAGTTTTTATTTGCACAATTAAAGCAAATCTGATGAAAAATATTCTATTTTTAATATAAATACATCAACCGGAATCGACCATCATGAAAAATCATCGGATGATCATGGTCGACATTATTTTTTCCTTATGTAACAAATAATAACATGTCAGTGTTCAGTGATTTTAATTTAATAATAGAATTCATTTTAATTTTAAAAGCATAAAATCAAATTTGAACTTACCAAGTATGAAAATTTTTCTTTTCACGATTAAATATTTAAATTAAATATAAAACAAAATTAACTATGAATAAGAACAAAAAATTTGGTGAACGGGATTTATTCTTTTAATGAGCTTTGAATTTGATTGCTGACTATAAAAACTGATATAAATGGTGTCTGAAACAAAAAGTTGATGCTGATGAAGGAGGACGCGACATATTATCTGTTGGAATGAAATGAAAAAAAAATTAATAAATTAAAAAAAAAATTGATAAATAATTGAGACAAAATTAAAATAAATTATATTGGAAGAGGGTTAAAGTGTAAGCAATTAAAGTTTTTTTTTTTTTAATTAATGGCCACCGGTGAAAAGCAGTTAATTTAAAAATTTAATTTAGTAGTAAAAAAAAAATGAAAGTGAACTCAATTTCAATAAAAACAAAAATTAAATGAAAAAAAAATCACACACAGTTTAACAATCACAGTAAATAATAGTCAATTAATTTAAATTGAGTCTACAATTATGACAAATGATCATGACACGTTATTTTTATAAATGTGAACATAAACAAGGTCTTTCATAGAATCAGAAATGTAATTGAAATTGTTCATGAATTTCCCTTAAAGGGTAAAAAGGTAAAACTTGACAGTTCATTTTGTATAGATGCATATACGGAAACTTTACAAAAGGTATACCTAAACAAAATTTAGTGGAATTTGTACCATCTAAATTGCTTTTAACTCTTTCGCGCATATAAGGTTTTCATGATGAATAAATATAGGGGTTAGTGAAGCTAAAATCGAAAAATAAAGGTTCATTCCATTATTTGAAAAGAAATAAAAGTGATTTAAATGACATTTTAATTATTTTTAAATAAAAAAATTAAAAAACCGTTGGGGTCATATATGACCCCATATGCGCGAAAGAGTTAAGCCACATAGACCAATGACAATATATCAACGACAAACAACCATACGTCTAAAGATGCACAACTTAAAAATATTTGACATCTCTCTCGCTGTCAAACATTTAAATGTCAAAATGTTATGTATCTTATAGGTTGAATCCCTAATTCAGGATTAAGGTCTATGATGTAAAGTGAAATGAAAGCCAATGTAAGCTGAAAATTTCCTATCTCCGATCTATAGAATTTCCGTTAAATGAGGAAGTTGTAATATTTCCTTGATATTTATATTTTCTTATCACATGCGATTACATCTCAACTGTTCAATCAACAAAAAACACAGATCACGAGCTATGGCGTCTAGACAAAAAACAAGGACCTCTAATAATTTATATTTTAAATAAAATCGGCCAAAGTTTACTTTTAATCTTATGAATAGCAATTTTTTCCCCTTCAAAGTCATAACTCATGCATTCAATTTGAGATTTCGATAATTCTTATCTCATATTTATTATTAAATTGCAGTTTTAATGCATTTTATTTATTTATTTATTAATTTATGTGATATTTAATTAATAATATCAATTAATTTCTATTTTATTGTTTAACCTGCTTTCAAAGATTGAAATTAAATTGATTTTAACTAAGAAAATTTGGAAATGAAGAAAATGTTGAAAGTTTTCCATAGAAAAAATGCGCAATATTTATGAGTTAAAAAATATTTTTAAAATCTAAAATCAGAAATCTATTTAATTTTTTTGGCATCACATTAATATTTTTATTTATATTTCTAAATGTATTTTTTTAACAGAAGCATTCATTAATTTTTTTGTACATATTTTGAATGTAATTTTAGATTTGGGTGTTTAAAACACGTGAATTTAGTAGGTAAAGGCCAACTTTAAAAGAAATTTCCGGTGTGGGTTCTGCAGGTCTCAGTTTTAAGTCACATAAACACGTTTTAGCTCATTGAAAAATCAGTATCTCAATACATTTTACTAAAAGGCTCACAAGCTTGATCCTTCTTTTAAAAATAATACATGGGCTGATATTGCGCATGATGCCTGCCTCGAGTTCAACAGAAAGCATTTCATCAAGTCCAACAAATTCATTACAAAAAATATTTGAAATTCATTAGGAATAATAGGTATTTATTTTTCTTATTAATCAGGTCTTGGCTTAATTCCAAATTATCATCAAAAACACTCAACTTTAGAAACAGACATCCAATTTTAAAAGATGACCTCAGTAGACATCTCGTCGATACTATCATGAGTTGTGATTGATGATTTTCAAACAAAAAAAAAAAATTCGAAGTCACATTTTTGCACCCATATGATTATCCCTTACAAAAAAAAACACTAGGTCATCTTCAAAAAATTTCATACATGATCGTAAATTTTACTACAATAAAAAGCCGTTCATTATAGTTTAGTTGTCTAAACTGTTTACTATTGTTCATAGAATAAAATTATTATTACTACAATTTACATCATTCGCTTCACAAATATGTGTGTCACAGCTCTATGTAACAAAAGTAAATTTCGCGGGTGATTTTTTTATGAATCAAATCAGAATTTATTATAATAAACTATTTGCATGTGTCTTGTAACGACACTAATTCACAATTTATTTTTACATTTTTAGAAAATTTAAACAAAGACAATCCAATTGGTTTTTATTGTTCTAAATATTTATTTATATGAATTTTGTGTTAAATTTTACAGGTTACTGAACTCATTATTATTATTTTATTTTGATTTCTCGTTCTTATTTCTTTTAAAAAAATTGTCATTTTAATTTTTTTTTTGAATTTTAAAATTTGATAAACAATCACCGATTTTCATACATTTTTGCATCAAACTTATTGTTACTGTATCTGTGCATGATGGTTAATTAATTAATTTTTGTCGTCATGGTACAGTCAAAAAATAAACAAAATCATTAAAATCAAAAATTAAATGAATACGAATATTTTTTTAATATGATTGTAAGATAAAAAAAAGTGTCATCAGCCATATGAAAAAGTTCAAGGTTATTATTTTTTTTTTGTCAAATATTAATTTAACTCGTTCAAAATAAACAGCAAAAAATGTATGAATGTGGTAATAAAATTCGTACTCGTGCATAAAATTTTATCAGTTATTTGATATCAAAAATTGCGTAATGAGATTAGAGTTGTTTTGGTGTATTTCCATCGCAGATTAAAAAAAACAATAGTCTGATATTAATTTTGGGCTCGAAAGTTCATTTGAGTCATAGGATGATTAAATTAGAGCAAATTTATCTGGTCTGTCAAAATCTCCAGTAACCGACCTTGAATGGAGGATCGTTTTTACAGTTTTTCTTTTCCTCCCATTTTTTTTCTTGTAGAGTCACCATCAATCTGTCACAACTTAGTTTGACCCACATCAAGTCAAAAACAAGTCAACCTTAATCGACTCTCACATTTCAGCCCAGGATCCAAAATTACATTTTAATTATTATTTTAGTGTTGAGTGTGAACCAAAAATTAATCAACTCCTTTTCGAATATCATGCAATTTGTCATACCCTCTCCCAAAGAAGCTTCACTATCACTAAAATTGATTCACATTCCACCACAAATAACATCCCAATACCTTTATCATTTCAATTACTCAGATGCAAACAAAATTTCCTATAATTAAACCACCAACTAGGAACATCCGATGAATGTCAAGTTCAAAATCAACCGGTAACTGAAATTTTTCTTCTTAATTGTTTCATTTCTTTGCCAACATCAATCATCAAATCAAATGATACAAAAGTGTGTTTACAATGTATTTCAATTTCATTCTTTTTTTAAATTTAGCTATTTGTTTTGTCTTTTTAATGAAATGAGATTAGATGAAATGAGGGACATAATGCCTGCCTGGTGTGCATGATTTATAATTAGCTTCTGAAATTGGAATGTGTGAGTAATGATAACAATTTCATATATTTATCAGAATGCTTTTAGCATTGAGTCGTCAATTGTTTGTCTCGTGTTGTGATTTAAAATAAAAATAAATAAAAAATGTATTTAAGACAGGTAAGATAAGAAAATGGATGTACCTTGGTTTGGTATGTGTAGTTTAAATTGTTATCATAATCTTGTGAAAATGCATTCAAGTAAGAAAAATGGATTTATTTGAAAAAAAAAGAATTTAAATGAGACCGAATTGCGGGGTCTTATAGTTAGAGAATTGTTCTGATTTTATGTTAAAGGCTTGGGATGATTGAAAAAAGCTAAGGACGTCGAATGATGATTACGGATTAGAGACCGACCGATGGCAAGATTTGATGGACATTCTATAAAGCTGAATCGGAATCTTTTTGTCCGTACCATGAGTAAAAAATTCTTAAATGAGTAAGACTGAAAAAACCCCAGGTAAAGCTCCGCCAATACCTAACTAAATTAAATATTTGGCAATTAAAAATATTAGTTTTAAAAGATTCACCTTGGTGAAAATTAATCAGTCAATGACACAAAAATGGCACATCCTTGAAAATGCTTTCAATTCAATTCCCTACATGCATATTAGTTTGCCACCACACTTAGCTACTACACCTTTTATATATCAAGTAGTCTTGTTTTAATATTTTTATTACATAAACATGGCAAGCGCTTATCACACATCGTTGTTAAATAAAATGTTTAGAAAATACATGTAAGACAACAAAACAACAAAAAGATTATCATCACGGGAATAAAATAATTGACAAAACCACATAAAATATTAAAATTATCAAACAAAAAAAGTACATATTTCATTAGCACCTTAACTGAATGCGACTTAAATTCAATGTTAATTTTTCTTACACTCACTTACCGTTTTATTACGTCAAGTAATCCAAAAATAAAAGCACTCGTTTTCGCTGATTTACTTTGAAATGTTTGTTGTTTGAAATTTTGAGGGATGTGTTATTATAAATATTATTTTTTTTATTTGCGTTATTTTAACATAATAAGACGAAAAGAAGAATAAGATAAAAAATATTTGCCAAAATAATTATTTAAACAAAAAAAAACATAAATATAGGTATTTGTTATTTTAAACAGAGATTTTGTGTCTTAATTTGCTTCAATTTGATTGCTTTTCTTTTTTTCTTTGTATTTTATTGTGTATTTTTTACTTGTATATGGCTCGGTAATTATTTTTTTTGTACAACGATTTTGCTTGGTGTTACATAAATGTTTCACAGGAATACATTTGAACTTTTATTTAATTGCACGATTCACTTATAAAGATTTTTTTTTTTAATTTTTCGTTTTAAAGCCATACACTCTTCAAATGGCGTTTGAATTTTCATTTATAATTTCATCATTCGTTGTTTTATTTTTTTTGTACACATGTCGTGAAAAAAAAAATCAAAATTGTAGTAAATTTTCCTTTTCCTTTGCCCCTCTTGATAGTATAGTACTTTCGCGGTATGATATAATTCTCACTTCAAATTCAGCAATAGCGAGTTATGTATGAATTTTATTGCCCTTTACTTTATCATTTATTTTCCTTCTAGAACTTTATTGTTATTTATTTTGATTTTTTCGTTAGAATTTAAATTTCTTTACTTTATTTAAAATTAAATAAGTTTATTTACTTATTATTATTATTTATATTTTGATTTATTTTATTATTCACAGCAGAAAGAAGAAAAGATGAGGATAATGTACTTGCTCGAATGAAGATAACTTGCTGTATGGCATGTCAATACAGATTTGAGTGAGGCAGAAAGTAGAAAAATGTTTATAATGAAACAAATTGCTGAGAATATTATTACTTTTTTTTCGTTTTGAGTGAGAACGGTAAAATTTTGTACGGGAATTGTATGAAAATATGACCAAATTATTTTCTTTCATATTAATTCTCTGTTCCCGCTTTTATAAGAGCATTTAGAGTCAAGGACAGAAAAAGGTCATGTAGACGCCTGGTGATTTTTACTGTGATCTGTGAATATTTGAGCACAATTTGGGTGAGAAAGAGAGAGATTATCAAACATATGTTTTATTATGGAGGTGTACAGGTGAGCGCATGCGTAAACAATTAAATTCTCTTTTGTTTGTTTGTAAAGGGTTTGGAAAAACATTCATTCATTGATTGTACAATTTTAAATTTATTTGTGAATAGTGAAACGCTAACTTAAACGCAAATTCAAACGCAATTTTTACGAATATTGATACCTAATTTATTCATATTTCATAAAAATGTTTGTTCAAAAAAAAATTGAATCTTGTGTTGATAAAAAGTTTCAAATTAATTTCCCGTTTATCAGTGTTCCTCCTTTTTATCTAGTCCAATTTTCCTTTTCTGCTAGTAATACTTCCAATTGTTATCGCTTCCATCCTGGTTTCGTGCTTTGTTTTTCCGCTCTACCAATACAGTCAATGCCTCACTTCGAACACTCAATGAATCAATTTTCTCGACCAGTTGCTGATATGGACTTAAGGGTTGAGTTCCCATAACAACATGTCCTAATTTTGAGTCAATTTTAGCATCTAAACGTGCATTACGGATCAAATTTACGATCCAACATTCGGCTTCATCGGTTTTCATGTTCAATTTATCAGCCAACATGCTAAATAGAATTTTAAAAGCAAAATTTAATATTTATTGTAATTTGATATAAAGAGAAAACTTACTTGATTGTGATACATTGATGAATACGACAGAATGTTTCGAAAATCATCAATCTTGCATTCTCAACAAACTCATTTAAGCATCCAATGATGAAGAAATCATTCAAAATGACCGTTTGACATTCGTGCAATTTCATTCTTGCACCTTCAAAGTCAAAATTGACATACAAGTGTTCCAAGAACTCGGTAATTGGATCTTTGTATGTGTAAGATTCCTGTTGGATGACCTTAATTAAGTCTTTTAATGCGTTACGACGACTTCTATTGATGATGACAGCAGTAGCCAAATATCGCAAAATATGTGGACACATTGTTTGAATAGCATTCAAATACAATGGTTTATATAAAAACATTTCAATGATTAAATCACGTCCTTTGGCATGATTGAAAAATACGAGAACACTCCAGTGGATAAGCCATGTGCGTTGTTGCAACACTTGGATATTTGTAAAATTATGATTATCGATGTAGTCTCGTAACCGATTAAGATCATCTAAGGCAGTGCCCCAGTTGAGGGTCAAAATCTCAGCTGCTAACTTTCCCCATAAAACATTCAAGTAATTTTTATCAGTGGGCTGCATTGCCATCAAGCAAATGTACAAATAACTGATGGAATCTAAATAATTACCACATTCATACAAATATTTTGCTAGTTTATAAACACTATCAATAATATCGGCATCAAAATTGAATTCTTGCTGCAAGACATTCATCAATTGCTTGGAATCTTTCATCGTATCACGATTCTTCAATTCATCCATGCATTTCATCAATGGATTAACTTCATTTTGTAATTCCTTCAATTTAGCAAGGACTGTTATACGTTTTTGTGCTAGCTCATCTGGCATTTGGTCTTCTAACCCCAATCGCTTGCGGATATCTAACGTGTAATCAATCATATTTGTTTTGCTAAGAATATCCAAAATGTATTTTAGCAAAACATTTCTGTCATAGATCTGTAATGTACAGTTATAGGTTAGAATTGAAATTTATGTTAAAAATTAAATGTGAGATGCAAAGGAACAAACATAATTTGAAAGTAGTTTCATGACCAAATTCATTGAAATTTGGGTAAACTTGCATAAGAATTCAATTTATTTATGTAATTTTATTAAAATATGTTCCAATGTCTCGTCATCAATTTTTTTTCACTTACATCTTTGCTCAGTAGAAATTCCAAGAGTGGAAATGTAAGATGCCGATCAAGATATTGGCAATTCTTTGCCGTTAAATCAAACTCTGCCATATTGTTAACAGTTTTTCACTATATTTTCACAATGAATGTCGGTATATTTTGTTGAATTTCAAATTTAATTATTGATTTTCAACACAAGCACGTTTATATGTTAAGTTTTGCTTGACTGTGATTGGGTGAAATTTGGATCGAAATCATTTCATTTTGACATTTTCGATTGAGGGATTTGAAATTTTTAGGCAAAACCGTTAGCGTGAAAATCAAAATCAACAAAAAAAATTACCTTTTCTTCATGGCAGTGTTAATTTTCTTGGTTTAAGCACTAGACTAAATTTAAAATAAAATTTGATTGATTTATATTTTTATTACTCACTGAATTAAAGAAAATTTTAAACTTTTCAATCGTAGCAACAAAGTGAAATTATTCCGAATAACATTCAAAATAATTTGTTTACATTTTTGTATCTATACACATACGAGTCATAAGTTTTAAAATATTTTGTACATTTCGTGCTGTATTTAAATCAAATTAATTTATTTTATCAATTGAAATTTAAATAATTTATCACTTAATCAGTGGATTTGAACAAGGTTAGTTCATATCTGTATAAAGTATTTTTGGTGGAACTAATAAGATATCATTTAATAATTATAGAAAAAAAATTACGGTATTACCTGTGACGTGTACTTGTGTTTAGGACGTGGAAATTAAAAGTAAAGTTCAGTAAAAATGAGTAAACGTCGTAAAAATAGTGAGGAATCAAGAGAATTACTCGTCGATTCGGAGCACAACCATGACAATACACAAGAACATCATGAAGCTAGTGATCTTCGAGGAGATTGGATGAATATAACTGTACTTTTCATCTTATACTTGCTTCAAGGAATTCCAATTGGATTAGCTGCTGCTATTCCAATGTTATTACAAAATCGTGGCACAAGTTACAAACAACAAGCTGAATTTAGTTTTGCACATTGGCCATTTAGTTTAAAATTGTTGTGGGCTCCTATTGTTGATTCTCTGTATGTGACGGCATTTGGACGTAGAAAAAGTTGGCTGGTTCCAACACAATACCTAATTGGATTTTCAATGCTATTACTCTCAATGCACGTTAACCAGTGGCTCGGTGGAGAACATGGAGGAAATCCAAATGTAACTGTATTGACATTACTTTTTTTTGCCATCAATTTTTTGGGTGCTACTCAAGACATTGCTGTCGATGGATGGGCACTTACGATGTTGAAGCCGTGTAATGTCGGTCATGCAAGTACTTGTAATAGTGTAGGTCAAACGGCTGGATATTTTCTAGGATATGTTGTTTTTATTGCTTTAGAATCAAAAAGTTTTTGTAACACCTATCTGAGATCGGAGCCTTTAGATGAAGGAATTGTCACACTTTCCGGATTTTTATACTTTTGGGGTATTGTATTTTTAGTGACAACAACAATTGTGGCCTTTTTCAAACATGAACGTCATCCTACCGAAGAACAACATGACCATCAAGAATTAAACATCCGTGAGTCGTATGCACTTTTATGGAAAATTGTCAAATTGAAACCAGTACAGATCCTTGCAGCTATTCTGCTAACAGTAAAAATTGCATTTGCTGCATTCGATGCTGTGACTTCCTTAAAGTTGATTGACGCCGGTGTTCCAAAGACAAAATTAGCGATTCTAGTCATTCCATTAGTGCCGTTACAAATTATTCTACCGTTAGTCATTAGTAAATACACGACTGGAAAGAAGCCATTAAACATTTACATAGGTGCCTATCCATATCGATTGTGTTTAACAATTGTGGGTGTTGGTGTTCTTTGGCTAGCTCGTCATATTATAATTGATCACGAAGTTCCCACCTATTACTACGTATTACTTTTAATCAATTACGGACTCTATCAAATCACACTATACAGTATGTTTGTTGCAGCAATGGCATTTTTTGCAAAAGTCAGTGATCCAGTTGTGGGTGGCACATATATGACACTTCTCAATACCTTGTGCAATTTGGGTGGTAATTGGCCAAGTACATTAATGTTGTGGATGACAGATGTTTTGACATGGAATCAATGCACAAATGGACCCTCTTCAAATACTTGCTCAAATACAATGGAAAAAGACTTGTGTAAAACCAGTGGTGGCACATGTGAAATAACAATCGATGGGTATTATGTGGAATGTGCTCTGTGCTTAGTATTTGGACTGATTTGGTATCAATGGGGAAAATCAAAAGTACATGCATTACAATCACTGCCATTGAGTGCATGGCGTGTTGTTAAACCGAAAGCTAATAAAAAGGACCATTCCAGGTAGCAATTAATACAAGTCAAGTGTATTTAGCACGAGGATTGAAGTGATATTGTTTTATTTTTTTTTCTACTAACACAAAATTTAAGGGGTAGTGCAAATTTTAAGTTTTTACCCAAATTCGAACAATAGATTCAAATGTATTTGTTATATTGAATACTTTAATATTAATAATAAAAAAAAAGACTTGTTTGAATTTAAATTTTTTGTTCTCTTTTTCCAAGCAATGAAGCCTTCAATTTTTCCAAAATTTATTTTAAAAACATTTTAATTTTATTGAAATAAATCAATCATCACTTTTATTCATTTAATTCCTAAAATTTTATTAACCAGTATTTTATACAATCACAAATTTGTTGCTTGTCACACAAACAATGAAAGTCATGTTAAATTATTTTAATGTTGAATGTGTTTCAGGATGTAAAGTAGCTTAAAATTATGAAACCGTTAAAATGACTACCCAATTTTCTTATATATGCGAGAAAATTATTATTTTTTTTCCTTTTCTTATAATAAATAAAATGCTTTGTTATATTGTTATTGGCACAAAGTGTGAAGAAACCCCTATTTTACTCTTAAATTGTTGCGTTTTTCTTTATTTTTTTTTATATTTGCTTTTCCCCGTAAAACTAAATATAAGCATCGTATCATTTTATCGTAAAAATAGGTTCCACACTTTGACTTCGTACTTTCTTCTTTTTGATAAAGAACCATGCAGTACATCCAATTAACATGACAATACCAATACCGACAGAGCCCCATTGGAATAAATCGAGATAAAATAAGACATTTATCAGACTACTGTTTACCAAGTCTACCATTTTGTCGTTTAATTCGATGCCTTCATCGATCCACACAATCGGGAATAAAGTTGTCCTGAGATTTTTTGTAAGGGCAATTGAATCAACTTTTCGCAGGAACATGTTGAATTGAACACGTTTACCTCCACGTAATGGAATTCCAGTGTGCTGAAAAAAATTTAATAATTAATTGATGAATGTCAAAGGTACAAGTTTTTTAATGATTGAAGATTGCATGTATTTGAAATTAAAATTGAAAATAGTAAGCAGAAAATTATAAGGAATTTAAAGATAGAAAAAAGGAGAGTTAGAGAGAGAATGTAATACGAAATCTGCAAGAAAAATAAGAATCAAAATGAATTTCCAGCACAATCTTCACTACAAAATTTAACACGATAAGATAAAAGTAATGAAGTAATTAACCAAGAATATCAAGTGACATTTGAATATTCAATACTCATAAAATTAATTTGAGTAAAATGCTAATGTTTTTGCAAATAATTTTTAATGACCTCAGTAATATTTGTTATTTATTTACTTACCGGTTCAACATCAATTAGTATTTGATGTTTACGGAAATCAGGTTCAAATCCATCAATAAGATTTGTATATTCCGGAGCAGCACCCAACATATGAGGATGTGTTGCAACAACTGGTGCATCTAAAATAATAATTGCAGGTCACAAGATCAATAAAATTGTAAGATTTATGTTAAATAATGGGGTAATATTTTCAAAATTAATTGGTACTTTATGATTCGTTCATTGAGATTTTGATTAATAGCTACTTTCAAAAATAATAATCGATTGTGGTTTAGAATTTATCATATTTTCTCATGTTCAAATAACTTCAGGTTCAAGGTCTCAAACAGGTGTTTCGTTTTTGCAAGTACAAAAATAATATTATTAAAAAACAAGTTTTTTTACTTTTTAGAAATTAATATTCGTCTACTTATGTTAATTTTGTGTCTAGGGTAGATTCTTAGTTATCTGAATTTTATTGGTAAATTTATATAACGAATAATATTTTATGAATTTTAATTTCAAAACTAGATAAAGCTTTGAAGTTGATAGAAATTGAAAAAGTATTTAGACATAACCGAAATTGAATGGAAAGAAGACTTTAATTCGAAAATTTAAAAAATTATGGCCAAATTGGGAACAAAGTAATTTTTTTATCTTGAATTTCAAAATTACTATTTATTTCATAGAAATTATTTCTATAACAGATAGCTTACCCTAATCGTTTTTAATATTAATCAATATTCTAAAAAGGTTGCCTAATTCTTCAAAAAATTTGCATATTGCAAGATAACAGAAAAACACCTGATTTACCTCATAATAGAAAAATAAACCATTTTTTCGATAAGTATAAAATCAGATTATTTTATTGCTCTATTTACTACAAATATGATTTAATTTGTCTTAAAAACTAGGATTAGTGTCAAATTTTATCCCCTTAATGTTGGCTTTGTTAATCCCTTGATGTAGTCAAGTTTGAACGGCGCTATAGTTACAGGTGAACCTCTAAAAACATATTTCATATAATATTCATACGCATTTTTTGGTTTACTGTCTGACTCGGCAGTTTCCTGAATTTCATATTTGATATCATTTTTATTTTTATCTGTATACCATGAATTTTGATTGTTATTTTTGGTCTGGATATAATTCTGGTTATATGGCACATTTTTGGTGGGTTTTTTTGTTGTCGTTGTTGTTGGCGATGATGATGATGAGGTTTTTGTGTTTTGATTCCAGTTCCAATTCCAATTCGATGATTTTGTTGTCAAGGGCTGTGCTTTAGGTTTTTGGTCAGATACAGATTTTTTGCCGTTAGAAGATATTTGATTCCAAGAATTCCATGATTTAAAAGTGGAAAATGGTTTAAATGTCGGAAGTGATTTTGAAGTTTTACCAAAGTCATTCAAATAATAGTTGTATAAAGTTTTTTTAGTGGTAGTTTGAATTTTATTTCCAGTATTCCATGATGTGACTGGTTTTGATTGATATTCTGCTTTAATATTTTTTTTACTCGTGGTGGTGGGTCGTCTTGTAGTTGTGGTAGATGGTCTCTTTGTTGTTGTTGTTGTGGTAGTAGGTCGCCTTGTTGTCTTTTTTGTAGTTGTACTGGCAGTACTTTTCTCTCTCCTGACATTAAATTGAGGTTTTGGAGGTGCTGTTACAGCTGGACGAGGTTTCACTGGTTTCACAGTTGTTTTATCCTCATTGAAACATTTGTCGACATATGAAGTCAAATCACCTCGACATCTGGGATAAACCGTCCATGCATTAAATCCATCTCCTGAGAGTCTCGTGTGCTCTTCGTGGATTTGTTTTATACATTTCACATCATCAGTTATATCGTTATCTCTCAAGTCTTCACAAGCTAAATTACAGGCTTTTCCTGATGAGCCATGTGTACACCAGTAAATATCGCTTATTTGGAAAAGTCCATGATCTTCACTTCCATCCCAATTGAGTCGCCCAATTGCTGAAGTATTGAATCCAGATTCGTGTTTTGCAATACAAACCCATGTCGGGATTTGACTCAACGGAATTTTATGCTTATAGTGCAGTTCTTGAGCCAATTCACACTTTGAATAAACTTTTCCTGTTCCAGTGTTTGACTTTTTCTTGTATTGTGGTTTTGGAGGTGAGGTAACTGCAGGTCTTGGTCGGATGGGTTCCTGAGGTACAATATTATTATCAGAATCATCATCGGAGAAGCATCCATTAACGTATGATGAGACATCACCACGACACCTTGGATATACAGTCCATGCATTAAATCCATCTCCTGAGAGTCTCGTGTGCTCTTCATGGATTTGTTTGATACATTTTACATCGTCAGTTATGTCGTTATCTCTCAAGTCTTCACATGCTAAATTACAGGCTTTTCCTGATGAACCATGAGTACACCAGTAAATATCACTTATTTGGAAAAGTCCATGATCTTCACTTCCATCCCAATTAAGTCTTCCAATTGCTGACGTATTGAATCCAGATTCGTGTTTTGCAATGCACACCCATGTCGGGACTTGGCTCATAGGGATTTTATGCTTATAGTGTAGTTCTTGAGCCAATTCACATTTTGAATAGACCTTTCCACTTCCAATATTTGACTTTTTCTTGTATTGTGGTTTTGGAGGTGATGTAACTGCAGGTCTAGGCCTTATCGGTATTATGTTGTTATCGGAATCATCATCTGTGAAACATCCTCTTATATAAGATGAGACATCACCTCGACACCTTGGATAAACGGCCCATGCTGTGAATCCATCTCCTGATAATCTGGTATGTTCAGCATGAATTCGTTTTATACACTGAACATCATCGGAAATATCATCATTTGTCAAGTCATCGCATGACAATCCACATGCTTTGCCAGGACCACACCAATACAGATCACTTATTTGAAATAATCCGTGATCGCCACTACCATCCCAATTCAAGCGTCCTACAGCCGATGTATTATATCGAGATTCATGATATGCAATACAAACCCATGTTGGGACATGGTCCATTGAAATATCATAATTGTAATGTAATTCTCGTGCAAGCTCACAATTGTTATAAACTTTACCATTACTTTGCTTTACTTGTCTTTGATTATTTATGTTATTATTAACATTTCCAGACCAAGACCAATTTGGTTTTGCGGTTGTTTTTGTAGGACGTTGATTTAACGATTGTGGACCAATAAAATTATTCGTTTCACCATTCAAACAACTCAAATACTCGTAAATGTTATTTTTGCAATAAGAATTTGATGGCCAAGCATTAAATCCATCACCAGAAAGGCGTTGATGTTCAGCAAATATGGAATTACGAGCACATGTAAAATCATCACTAATATCATCATCACGAAATTTATCACAAGTAACACCACAAACCCAACCTTTGCTTGAAGTGGTTGTCGATGAACACCAATATTCATCACTTAACTGAAAAATTCCATGAAATTGAGCACCCCAACTAGATCCTAATGCATTGGTATCCAGATTTGACTGTTTCTCAGCTATACATGAAAACATTGCAGCTTCATGATTCGATAATCCATGTTCAGATTTTAATTCTCTCACTAACTCACATCGTTCATAGATTTTAGCATCGAGTGTTTTTATGTAGCAAAAACATGATAAAATTATAAATAATTTATGGAAAATTTTTTGTTCCATCATTTTTTTTTTTATTTTTAATAATTATTTAAACATTCATTGATTTTTTTTATTGTCATTAATTATGAATTTTCTTCTCAATATTTATCTTTTTTTTTATTATTATTCCCAAGTCTCAGTAAAAAAGTTCACCTTAAATTCAAATTACGCGTCTTTCTCAATGAACGATCACCTCAAGACTGAAGCAGGTGCCTTGAGTATTAATCGTTTTATAAATATTTTTAATTCATTGTTAAAAAAAAGATAGCTCTTCTATGTCGTTATTCATTTATACTCAACATTCATTCATTTTATTATTAAAAAATTAACCAGTTTTTATCATTCACATGCGACACATAAAAAGACGTGTGTTAATAGTTATGCAAATCTATTCATCTTTCTTTTTAGTTTTTTTTTTATTTTTGTATAAATGTCTGATAACATAGATCATCTTCATTAAATATAGTATAGTGATGTGAGATCCATTAATTAATTTTTTTTCTCTGGAAATTGTATTAGTGTGTCAGAATGATAAAATTTGTTTTTTTGAATAATAATTAGAACAAATTTTATTAGTCGATGTTTTTTTTTTTGAAGATTTACTGGAAAAAGCAATAAGCATGAACTTGAGTCACTATTTGAGTTATTTCCTGTGATATGTCAATTAAAGGACGAAATGAAATGAGATCATGAAAAATAAACAAAATTATCTCTTAAACAAATAAAGATGTTTTCTCGGATAACTAACACTCACATGTGACATTAATATATTTTTTTTTTCAATTTTAATTGTAAATAAACAATACAAACCACACATTTTTGAATAAAATTTTTATAATACACCAGACATCAAGGAGCATCATCTTGACATTTATCTGTCTAGATACCGGTTTGTGTGATGCGTAGTACGAATTATGAATAGAAATTTATAGATTTTATGATTATTTGAGTATTTATTAGTTTTTACATCTCATCAACATATAAATTGAATGTAATTTAAAGATTTTTTTTTACAATATGTAAAATCGGTTGTTCAACGTACGTTGTTCGCGCGTCTATCTTGAAATATATCACAAATTATTTTAAAAAAATCCTTATTTCACACTGTAACATGAAAACACTCTGAAGGAACCTTAGTGATTTTTTCCCATCTTGGCTCTCAAGGTCGTATCTTAGCTTTAAATTTTAGAGCATTGTTTGCTGATTTTGAGAAAAATACTTATATTGTTGTACCTCTTATAAAATTTTCGTAACCTGCCGATCGACTTCGGGACGATTTTAACTCACAGTGTTCACTATTCACCAACACTTCCTATTGTTAAGTTGTGAAGTCATATTTAAACGGTTTAACTTAATAATAATTATAGATCAGGAGTTTCATACAAAAAAACCGTAATATAAAAAGTGGAAACGCCTGGTTATTATTTTAAATATAAATTTTAACATAAAATTAATTCTTAATTATAATTTATCACACGCTTTTAATTCAATAATTGCCTTTTAATCAAATAAACGTCAGCATATTTTATATGTTGGTAATGAATATGTCAATCAGGTTAATGTAAAGTGATACAACTTAATGAAATTTATCATGAAATATATGAAAAAAAAAATCGATATTCAATTAAATTATCAATATCTTTATGTGTCTGATATTGAACTTTGCCTCTAATTAAATGAACCGAATCCTTATTTTTTTTTTATTTAATCTGATATTGTTTGTTTGTTTAATTGAGTGACACATTTCTAGGAAATGGATGGACAATTAAACGCTTATATGATATGAATTAGTGAAGAGAAGGATTAAGTTAGTGTCAAGGTCAAAGTGTAGATAAAAATGTTACATTTTTGTATGCATATTCGATAAATTCCATTTGATGATTCAGTTTTGGGCTCTAAAATTGCATTTAAATTTTACCAGTAAAATTATTTAAATTTATGCCACATAAAAACAAAAACGAACTCCCGCTGTTTAAAATAACCTTTACTTGATGCAATTAATCTAATTTAATGCGTTTTTATGTGCTCCAATTCATGCATCTTCCTTTCATCTCTTTTTTTCTTTCATATTTGATATTACGACGAATGAAAAATCAAAACAGAATTTAGAGAAAATAAATAAAGTAATATTGTCTGAATGAGTTTTTGCAGTTCACAGTTTCAATTAATACCAATTGAGTTTTTAGTGATTATTGGCTGCAAGAATCTGTTTGTTTAGCACATTTACTGAGCTGAAATGTTATATGAAAAAAAATATGAAATTTAACTTGAATAGTGTGAAACCAAAGTATCTCATCAAAATATTCTTAACCAACCTCAACGTAAGAGAAAAGATAAAGACGAAAAATAACAAACATGACCAAGACAAGTTCATACAATGTCTGGTAGGTTAATGAACCGTTTTTTCTAAATGTGATAAACAAAGACGTGGAATTCAAAACAAAACAAATTAATTCAAGTAACTGATGAACAAAAATAAGGATAAAAATCTTTTGAAATGTAACCATAAATTGTACGTCAAATTCACCCAAATTGACGGTAATCATTAAAATTCTTCCCAATCTTCTCATTTAAAATTCATATTTGATAAAAATTCATTCAATGAAATCCCAAAATATTACTTTTTTTTTCAATTTTTTAATGATCTTTTGTTTATAAATAGAATGTTTGGTATTAAACTGGTTTGAAATTCGTCAATGCTGGAACGTCATTCAAGTTACCAGAAACTAAAATCATAAAATCGATGACAGAATTTTCCTTAATTTTACACGCGAAAAAAATTTAGTTAAGAATGTTCCATGGGAAAAACAAATTTCAATGATTAATATCTCTGAATTATGAAATTTAATGATTCTCTGCGGTTTTCTGCATAATCACAATAAAATAAAAGTAATAAATTTCGGCATACGTCAGAATTTTTTTTATAACACACCCATATATACTTTCTTCTCTTATTCTTCTTTATTTATCATTTTATTCACGAAAAAAAAATTTGTATATTTTTAAAAAGTTGAAATTCTATATAAAACCATAAAAACAAATAATCAAAATTTTAGTTTGGTTTGAGCACGTGAGTTGATCGTTTCGGTTCCAGACCGTCTCTTAATCTTATGTTTCACTGATATTTTTACATTTAATTTTTTTAGTAGAAATAATAAATAATAATAAAAACGGTTAAAAGCGATGTATTTGATTGGCTTAATAGTAATTTTATTCAAATGTTTCATTCTAATCAACGCTAAAATATATGATCGATGTGAGTTGGTACGTGAACTTGTCTTTACACATGATGTTTCGATACAAGAAGCTGGAATTTGGGCTTGTATAGCAGAAGGTCAATCTGGTTACAATACTTCAGCCCTTGGAGGTGGGCGAACTGTGAAATTTCATGGAATTTTCCAGATAAGTGATGAATATTGGTGTTCACCGCCCGGCAAAGGCTGGGTTTGTGGAGTCTCCTGTCAAGATTTACGGGATAATGATATCAGTGATGACTTGAGATGTGCTAAAAATTACATTTATGAGGAACATGCAAAGTACTATGGTGATGGATTTAATGCATGGCCAATTTATAAGAGTTATTGCAAGGCAAATTCAGGGAGGTATGTGATTGGCTGTGATTTGAAGAATAAACCTGTTAAGAAAAAAACTACAACAACAAGTAAGCGTCCAGCTGCACAAGGGAATTATCGAGGCAAAGTATATGAACCATGTGAATTGGCAAATGAATTGTTGTACAAGCATCATATGGCGGCAGATCAGATTGCAACATGGGTGTGTATTGCAAAATATGAGTCGAATTTCAATACAAGTGCGATTGGGAGTGGTGACTATGGTCTGTTTCAAATCAGTGAATTATATTGGTGTGGTAGAAAATCCCGAGGAAAAGCATGTGATATGGCTTGTTCTGATTTATTGGATGATGATATTAGCGATGATGTCAAGTGTATGAAAAGAATTTTCGAAGAACACACACGATTAAGAGGCGATGGATTCAAAGCATGGACCGTCTATGAGCGATACTGTAAAAATGATGTCTCAAAGCACATTGATCATTGTTTTAAAAAGGGATTAATGGAACCTGAAGAGCATCTACTTGTGGTATATAAAAGACCTTCCAAATACTATCAACAAAAAACTACAAAAAAATTTGAATATAGAACCACACGCGCATTACCCAAACCAACTACAGCAAAAAGTTATAGAACCACAACTTCAACACGAAGAAGAGCAGCACAATCTAACGCTCAAAAGGCTTCAATCAAATATAATTTCCAGAGTTCATACAACCAAAACACAATCAAAAGTATTCCAACTAAGAAGAAATCTGTGAAAAATAACGACCCATCAAGTTTAATCAACTTTTATCTTCAGTATTTCAATAATCGTAATTTAATTTCCTGAGAACCATTTTAAGTTGTTAAGTTTAAAAATATTTTATTACTCACTAGGATTAACATTTTATTATACATGCAAAAAAAGTTTGTTTTTTTCTCCTTAATTCTAATATGAGAATAAAAAAAAATAATTTGAATAAAAGATAAGAACGATCATTGAACTTCAACACCGCATTAAGAGACGAAATCCTTTCATTTTATTGCAAAATTCAACTTTTTTATTACGCTAATCTCACATGAAAATTACTTTCTATGATAATTTTAGAGAATAAGATAAAGATAAAATGAGTAAACAAGTGATTAATCTAATGATAATCTCCACTTGACAAGTCACCTACTCCACCCATTTGTGTTTTTCATTTATATGCAAATGTCGTTTCATTCAACTTGTAACTTCATTCAAAACGGTTTTTTTATTCCTTTATTATCAGACGTTATTAAAGTGATTTATTTTTGATTTAAATTATCACATTTAATCTCAATTTTATTGGAGTTTTAGATCAATTTAATGGTTTTTTTGTTGACATTTGAAAGGATGATACAAATTAGAATCGTTTTAATTGAATTGAATGGATTCAATTTTGCTTTATGTTGCAGTTTCGATTCAAGGCAAAATGACATGAAGATTTTCATATCAAATATCATTCAATTGGGACTGGACAAATAACTTATAACATCACATGAGCTTGGGATGACTGTATGTAAAATTTGATAAAATAATAATAATAATAAATTTCATTTATGCATGAAATAAAAGAATATAAATAACAGATTTAAATGTCCCATGACATGGCGTCTGCCTGTCATCCAACTGGTTTTCAATGATTATCAATGATTAGATCAAACTAATACTTTTCTCAAAAGAAAGAATAAATACAGGTGTTTAAACATAAATCAATGTACTGATAAAAGCTTTTCTTGTCTAACCTTGAAATGGAATCTAAAAAATAAAAATTTGATCCATTTCTTTATTAGTATCATTTTATTTAAATGTTGTATTTTATTTCTGTCTCAATTTTTTAATATGCTTTCAGTGATCATTTAATCTCTTTAATTTCTTCATTTTAATTGAATTTTGGAAAAAATGCTCTTTTGAGAGTAGTTTGCCTATCTGTCGATTTTTCAAATTCAAAATAATTGAGCTGGGGTTCACTCGTTGGAAGACTCCTATTGACATTTAAAATTTTCACATTGCTTTTACTGATGCTCTTAGTGTAAAAAATTCAGTTTCAATTGAAATTCATAGATATCTGTCCAACTTGTGTTAAATGCGCTTAAGCTTCCATTTAAAAAATTTTGTTTTTAATTTTAATATCATTTCGCTTAAAACATATCAAAAAAATATTTTATTCGAACATTTACCTAATAAATTTGTGCAAAACACTTGAGAATATTATAATATGGGCGTATTTATTGATAAAATTTCAATAAATTTACATAAATCTTAAAAAAACTAAATAATTTTCCCACAACAACGTCTCGATTGTCACTTTTCAACACAGACCAATAAAAATTATAACAATATCAAATCAGAAAAAAAAACAAAAGAACATCAAATATATTCGATTTCAAAATTAAAAATGCGTGTTTTAATCATGCTTGTAGTAAAATTTTGCGTAAAATAATCTTTTTTTATGAATGAATCACGGTCAGGTTTTCGTGTAAATTTGATGATTTTTAAAACTACTCATTATGTATATTTAATATTAATTTATCTTATAAAAATTAACATAATTGTTGAATTTTTTTTCTTTTAAATATTATGAGAGGGAATCAATTTTAAAGAAAATATTGCTTGTCACTGCTTTGTACCGTTTTATATTGTTTTTTTTTTTTGTATTTTAATTTTTCAATTTAGAGAATGTCTTTTTGCATTCAGAATTCTAAGAAATTAGTAATAAAAGGTATATTTTTGCTTTGATTAGTTTTTATCATCGAATTTTATTTCTTAGACTTGTTGTATTTGAATTTTTCTTCATAAATGCGCGTTATTTAAATCAATGAAATTACGTTTTCATATAATAACCGTATAAAATGTCATATTTTTGCAGGTGTTCCAATTATTTATCATTAAAATCAAGGAAATTCCAAATCATGTTAAAATGATTACTCACTTATGCAGGTGCTCAAATCTAGTGCTCCTCTATAAAGGCACCCATTACTTTTGACTATCGCCTTTGGAATTTGATTTGTACAAAAACACTGATTGCCATATTCGGTTCCAATTTGATTGAGGAACAAGGTACGATATTGATATGAAGGAATTTTTTGATATTCTCCTTCTTTTGAATAAACTAATTTAACAGATCTGAAAAAAATGATACAAAATTAATATGACGATGAAAAAAATAAAATTTCATATCATACCGACACACATCAGCACTGAAAATATACAAATCTTCATCTTTTTGTCTGAATGGTGGAAACGATGAGGCATCAGTTCCATTGATTTTGTTACACATTGATGTACTTCCACCTGGATTATTGAGCCAATTTTCTAACGTGTTATGTCCTTTCCAGAATTCAATTTTTCCTGTCTTCAGTGGGTCTCTGTAGCCCGTATTTACTATGAAGACTCCATCATGTGTGTTGTTTTTCTGTTAAATTACCACAAAATTAACATAAAATTGACAGAAAATAAAATCAACTCACATAATTGAACAGAGCAAATTTTAATGATCCATCATCAGCTTGTGAAACTGTGTTACTTTTTGCATCGGCAATTTGCTTACAAATAATTGCAGCAATTCCAATTAGGGGCTTCATACAAAATGGAACTCCATCGAAGAGGAATTTTTTGGGTGTTGTTTTAACGAACATCGATTCAGGTCGATCAAATACCCGATTAAGTTCACCATTGATGAATCCTAAATTTGCTGTACTTTCAACTTCGGCGCGTTGAAGTATTGACTGAATTGAAAAAAATTATTTTTAATGGAAGATTTTTATAGATCCAAAAAAATTGTAATACTATTAAATTTTTTTGAGAAAAGCTCTTCCATTTATTGGAATGCTGTTTTAATGTCTCTTGTGAATAATTTCGTGCGATGTGTAATTTTTTTGATATAAATTTTTATTTTAACATAAAACATTGAAACATAAAATGGATTAGTGATAAAATATTTTAATAGTTTTTTTTTCATGGAAGAAATAGACACAGATTCGAAATTTTTAGATAGAAGAAAGAAGTGTTACCACACTTTCGGATTGATCGATAAATTTTGGCTTATTTTCATTTCCTTTTTGTCATTTTAATATTTTTTCGTTTTACTTAAACCTTAAAATTTTATGTTACCTTTATGTAATCAATATTTATATCTCTTTGGTGTTCAAATTGTTCATGAATTTTATCTTGAAATCTTTGAATTCTGCCTCCAAATCTTGTTTTATTGAGATTTTCTCGTATTCGACCCTAAAATTTGGTTTGATAATCAAGATTTTTATTTTACTTTTTTTTTCTTAAATTCCAAACCATTTAACGCTATATTTACAGCAAAACTGATTTTAAATCGCATCAAAACCTTCTCCTTGTTTAATTTTCATTTAATGGGTTTAATTTTAGTTTTCAGTTAAAAAAATTCAAAAATTTGTTAATATGTTTTTGTATATCCTAAATTTTCTCAATGAAACACACAATTTCAGGACAAAGTGCTATCAAATAGTGCAAAATCACTTTAAAAATAATGAAAAACAGACATACCACAGAAAAAAAAGAACTGGAATGATACATGAATCAAATACATTCAATTTAACGAGTTTTACATTCGTTTTTTTTCTCAACACACATTCGAATCATTAAACAAAACAACGAAGAAAACATTCTAACAAGAATTTGGTTTTAAATATTCAATGCATACTTTTTGAGGCTTCGTTCTTCGGTCAACCAAAACAGTATCGAATATCGATGGCTCATTCTCAATCGTATTGATAGGATACATTAAACCAATTAAAAAATTGTAACCCGAAATTACAGTGCGTTGTATTGAATCCGCCACCTTAGTTTTGTTTATCAGATTTTATAAAAGAAAATACAAGTCATGCCAATTTTTTGTTTGAGTTATGTATAGAAAAGCGGGTGAAAATGTTAGTTTAAGTCTAATTTTTAATGAGATTTGTGTTCCATTACCTTAAATTAAATACTAACTAAAATTACAATTCAAATAATAGAGAGCCCAGATTTGAACAAAATTTCATGATAAAAAATGAAACTCAAAATGAATTTAGATAAAAATAAATGCAATTGATTATGAGTGTGAAGTTAACACCAGTGCCAAAACTGATTATAATTTATTTAATAAAATGTTTTTGTTTGTGAGAGTTTTTTGTGTGTAAAAAAAATGTTATGTCGTTTCAAATGTTTTCACTGTGTTTTTAAACGAAATGAACTGGCAATTACAGGCAATGATCACGACTAGAATTTATTTTGACATGTGAAAGATTAACATATTAAAAATTGAAAATTTCGTACTTGATTCTATTGAAAATTCAATAGCAACGTCAATGCAAAATTTAGATTTTATTTGTACTTTTGCTTGACAAGTTTTCACATTAAAGCCAATAAAAATCACATTCAAAAATTTGAAGTGTGCAAACTTTACACTCATAATCATAAAAATATACAATAATTGAATAAATTTAATTTTTATCATTATTATTTTCTGAAACCAAAAAGTAAAAAAAAATATTTACAAATTTGACCAAAATCCCAAAATAAAATTGATATCCATCGGAATTTAAACTGTGATTGTGAAATTAAAAAAAAAAATATATTCTTTACTTGTAATGGAGTCGTTCGTTCTATCAGTCTTTTCACTAAATTTACTAATGGAATACTTTCTAAGGTATTGTTAACACCACTTCTTATATCAACTAATGTATCTTTTATTTGAGACTCTAATGTCTGAAAGACGGTCTGAAAAAAATATAGAAAGATATAGGAAAATAAAAAAATAGCATTTCATTGCAGAATTTGCAGAGAAATTTCAGTATTGAGAGTAAAAGGAGAAAAAAAATGTTATTTTGATAGCTTTCTTTTTGAACTTCAAGTTTAAAGGAACAAAAAAAAAGAGTTTTTAACTTACATTCATCACCATATTTAAAACTACAACTTCATCATGTTCAGTTCGTGGAGCTGAAGCTTCTGCATTAAAAAAATATCTTTGTGTTTGTGTGTATGTAACAGTCATTTTATCATCAGAGAACTGTACATTTTGCTTACGACGATATTGACTTTGGAAATTACAAAAAATTTCAATTTCAAATTTTAAATTTGATAGCCAAAATTTCACTTACGAATACACATAAGGTCCAACCTCGACCACTCTTGGTTTACCTCCATTTTGTATCTCATCAACATTTGTTACATTGAAAAAATACACTTTAAAATCTAAGGGTTGGGGTAACGCTTCCCACCTATAATATTGATCTGAATCTTCTAGTAATTGTACGCTCTGAAATGAAATTAATGGAAATTAAAAATTAATTGCATGGAATTAAACGCGTGTTATGATATAATAATAATTAGTCTATTGTCCGTGTCCTTGAATCCGTGTCCTGAACATGAAATTATGTCTGATTGTAGATAAGTCGATTATAGTGTTAGAGTTTATTGGCATTCAATTTTTTTAATTGACAATGATTATTTTTTATCTTTATTTTCATTAATATTTGTATTGCTCTTGAATTTGTCAATCAATCAATCAATGAATTTACGAGAAGAATAGTCAATAGATTGAACTATTAGTAAAAAAATGATTTCATATTCTTCATTTTCTAACTAATTAGATTAGATATGAAAACCCGTCCACCTCGGACCGAAGCCCTATTGTGTACAACTAATTAAAACCATTCGTAAAAATTTGGCAGATATTTAAATAACACAAATGAACTCTTGGAATATTTTCTAATCGATTTTCAGAAGAAGTCATCGTCTCATAATAGAAAAATGAAAAAAATGCTCTTGTTCGACCAATTTTCCGTCTGTTTATCTCTTATTGTCTCTTATCCTAACTCTCGGATGAAGAACGGAAGAAAAATCTTCTTCGCATACTTTGAATGAAAGTTTGAATGGCTAAATGCACTTAAAGTTTCATATTTTAAATGTCATTCATTTCAATTAAATTTTATTCTAGAATAATTTGACGATCCAAACTAAGCAAAAAAAAATCATCAAGATGTAAATTAATAAGTTCAAAATAAAAACTTGATTTATTTGAATATTCAAATTTGTATAAATTTTTATACCTTCAGAAAAAATTCCAATCAAAATTAAACAAACAATACACACTCTTTCAATACATTTTTTTTGGCTCTCATTACATTTTACTAAAGGTATCTGTTCTATTAAGAAAAAAAATGTTCAAGTCACTTTTGAAATAAATATTTTTTTTGCTGTCATAGCGAATTGAAATCATTCATACATGAAAATATTTAGTTAAACATGGAGTGTAAAGTACCAACTTCAATATGATACGCACACAAATAATTGTATGAAAAAAAAATTAATTACCGAATTGTGACGCAAAAGTAAATCGACTTATTTTGCTCTTAAACTTGATTTGTGTAGGAATAAAGGTGTACATATTTTTTTACTTCAAAGTGATTATTAGATGATTCATTTTCTGTAATTCTATTCTAAATGCTTCTAATCAACTTGTGATTGATCGAGGTACGAAACGAACTAATGTGATAATTGAAGAAAATTTTTAAAGCAAAGTGTTATTTCATTGATTGAATTTTTATAATAAAAATAATTTGAAGAAATTATGTATGTGTTTCAAAATTTAAAAAAAAAAACATATTTCAAGGAATTTTATGCACTTGCGATTTTTTACGTAATTATTGATTGCCTTACTGCACCAGCACGTATGATACACTTGCAAATATTAATTGAAATGAAATAATAAATTTTGAAAATGACATTTTAAATCATTTTCAAATTAATTGGCTGTCAAAAATGCAAGTTAAAAAAGGTTAAAAGATCACAAGTCAAAAGTTTTCAAGGGTTAAAGATCAAAAAAATACCAGGCTTCTCCATTTTAAGTAAATAAAAGTTCAAATCTTTCTACAGAATTTTTAACACTAAACGCTATTCAATCTTAAACATCAAATTCTTAAACACTTCAATGATTCTGCTTTGTCATTTTTTAATGAAACTCTTAACCAAAAATTGACCATACTTTGTAAATATTAAATTTAACATGTTCTCTTTGTGTGTAGACGAATTATGGCTATAAAAGCCACACCAATTAGAAATGATTCAACCAAAAATAATTTCAACACAACAAAAACTCATTGTTGTGATTGCATGACATCTAAGAAGAATAACATCAAATTCTAAAGAAAAAATAACATGTGAAGGTCAAGTTCTTTACCATTTACATTTTTTTTGTATTCATTTAGAGATTTTAGTAATTTTTATATTATTTTGAAGAAGAAAACAAACAAAGAACGTTATTATTTAGAGAGTAATGTGATAAAAATTTCCTTATTGCATGACTTTTTTCATGTGTGATGAACAATTGACAAGATTTTTTTGTTCAATATTTACTTAGAACAATCGTAAATGGTTGTGTCACGCAAGCATTTTGATTTGAATTCTTTGAGAAAAAAAAGATAAAATTATGTATTCAAAATAGACAGAAATTAATGTACAAATATATTATGTCAATTTCATTGAATCTCAAGGGAAATTGTAGAATTGTCAAAGGTTAGATCTTCAAAAAAAATATTTTCTAATTTCTAGAACAGTTAAAACGACTGTCAATGTCAAAATGTTATTTACTTAACCGGAATTCTGATAAAAATCTGTCAATAAAATTATAATTGAACCAAAATTGATCAAATTTCACTAGAGATTAACGCACACACAGAAAATTCAAATGCGAGCAACAATTACTGATACATTTTTTTTTGTAAGTGTAATAAAAACAACTTGTAACATCAAGAAAAATAATAAAAGCCGGTGTTTTATTGCTTGACCACTGACGAAGACGATCGTCATTTACAATTTTGTACAGTTCAAACTATTATTTGAGTTAAAACATGCGCTTTACTTATTAACCTTGACTTTGGCTGTTAAAATTGAAATTGAAATAGACAGACAAGCACACAATTTATAGCAAAATTATAACTATTAAAAATTAAAAGCAAAAAAATGTGTGTGTTTTAACTTTAAATGATACAGAATTACATTTTTCATATATGTTAGTACATAATAATAATTGTAGGTTGTCAATCGATTCACAGAACAAGTTTTTTATTTACCATGTTTTGATTTATTAATTCATTTAATAATTTCAGTGGTTTTGTAATGTAACAAGGAAGTAATAATGATAATTTTACTCAAATGTTTACATTTAAAACAAACAAAGCCGACTTTGATTTTTTTTAACACCGAAATCTGTGATTATTCAATGAATTGCCCTTTTCAATGAGCTTATCGTCCATCATGAAATGGAAATGTTTAATGCTTTTTTATCAGAGAAAAGATATCTATGATAGATTTTTGTATAGTATTTCACCCTATTTGTTAAAGTTGACCATCAGTTTTGATAGTTTAATAACTGGGTCAAGCATAATTTGGGTGAAATTGACCTATTTATTGATGTTTTCATGATTTTAATGTGAAAATGGACGAGATAAGATTCAACGTGGTCATCTTTCAATGAAAAACATCACTTTGAGGTTATGATATTTTTGTTGTAGTGGAAAATGAAGGAAGACCCATGCATAGGGGTGGATTGGCCATACGGGCAATCTTGTGAATGCCAGAAATGCCGCAATCGATCGTCTTGTAAAAGTAAAGTTTAGTAAAATCATACAGAATGCTAGGACCGTTAATAATTTTCGATCCGCCCCCACCCATGAAAGTTAGCGATTAATTCTCGTCTGAATGACTTTTAAGTGCAATAAATATTTAGTTTCATACAATTTTTGGTATCACAAATTTTTATTTTGGTAACATTAGAGCACAATCAAACCTACAATGAATCAAGCTCACACAATAATAATAACCGACTACAAAATTGCAAACACAGTGTTGAAAAGAGTCGATACAGTGATTGACCTTGGAGTGACAATGGATTCCAAACTAAATTTTAACGACCATATTGATAAAATTACATATGACAGCCGTAAAACTTTGGCATTTGTAAAACGCCGCTCCAGAGAATTTAAGGATCCATATGTAACTAAACTGTTATTCTGTTCTTTGGTGAGATCGAAACTTGAATATGCTTCAGTTGTTTGGAACATGGTTGGTACTGTAAATTCCTCAAGAATTGAATCAGTACAAAAACAATTCTTGTTATTCGCCCTACGAAACCTTGGGTGGAGGAGAGACACTTATGTCTTACCAACATATGAAGCAAGACTTAAACTTCTTGATATGGAAACATTACACGCAAGACGAAGAAGATTTGACATCACGTTTTGCTATGATCTGATGCATAAAAATATAAAATGTGACATACTCTGCAATAAAATTATTCATAATCAACCTGCTCCACAAAATCTGAGAAGACGAAGACTCCTACAAGTTCCATTTCATCAACGGAACTACAATTTTAAGGAACCTTTTAGTAGGATTGCAAGATCTTTTAATGATGTATCGACCTTGGTTGAGAATAATCCTAGCAGAGCTGTTTTCATCCATAGATTAAAATTAAATTAAATAAATTTCTGTACTTAAAATTTTTTGTAAAAATTTTTGTAATAATTTTCTGCCAGTATTTGGCACTGAATAAATAAATAAATAAACCCTCAAAATAGCTAAACTTGAAGATCAGCTCATCTCAATATTTTTACGATCTATTACTTATTCACAATAAAATTCAAATCTATTATTTCATAGCTTAAGCAAAACAAATAAATTGCATCAATTTTGATTTGAACTCTCAAATGCATTCGTTCATAAATTATATTATGAAACCTGGCTTGAATTTAAATTAATACTTTTGTTTATTGAAATGGTTTAATAGTCACCTGTTATTACAGTATTTGAAAAGTGAATCGTTGTTATTGAAAACAAAAAAAAATAATTGAATCTAAATTATAAATCTGTTTTTTAGAAGCGAGTAATCTGAAGGATTTAATTTAATTTATTTCTTGTCACAGTTCTATTTTTTTTGTCATTTGAGCTACAATTTAATTCAAAAATTTACCGAATTCAAAAAAATAACATAAAATATAACAGTTTTAAATCGTACTAATTATATACGTTTACAGTTTGAAGTTGTTGCCTTACTCTACGCTATAAATTTTTGTCAAGGTTCCCTAACTATTTTGATTATAATATTTTATCGTCATTTTTTTATTCCATGTCACAGAATTCACAATTAATCGTCTATTGTACAATGAAAATAAAACTTAAAAAAAACTAATTTTTGATTATCTTACTCACTTCTTTAACTTTTGTATTAACAACAGGTGGAAACACAGCAAATCCCATCAATAATCCTAAGGCAATCAAAATCGTACCACCAATTATCCCAAAAATACTCAAGTGAACCATATCGAAATTTAATTTTTTTTTCTCACTTTAACTTTTTCAAAACAAAAAACTTAAAGATTTTATCACATTGGTAACTTTTACAAATATTTAACATTGAAATATTTGATTATAATTTAAGTGCATCCCAAAAAAAATATGTTTTGATGTTTCTTTTATTATTTTTTTATGTTTCTTTGAAATTCGTATTGCATCACTTGTGTTCCCAAAAAATATTCATTTTTGTTGCATTTCGCACGATGATGTTGAATGAAATTAAAAAAAATACGAATAGTAACACAGTGAACAGGTCACACAATTTGTAACTACACAAAGCAAAGAGACTTAAAAAAGTTTACATTTAAAAAGTTTTTCATTTCACTTTCATTCATTCAGTCAACTTATGATTACTTTAATTTATTAAATTGCATTTAAACTTTTTGAAGCGTGTTCAATTTTTTTTTAATATTTAACACTAGGAATTTTGTCTAAAATTATGTTACAATGATGGATATTATGAACATTAAATTACATTAAAAGAAAGCTGTTTTTATGTTAAATAATATAAAATTTATATTTTTTCTAATGGTTGATTGTAAAAAAATATTTTATTAATTTAATATTTTTTAATAATAAAAATAGTTTCACGTCCGATTTAAATGAATCCCAGTGCTTGACTAAGTCAGAAATGAATTGAAGTTTACATTTTATTTAGTTAAAGTTACCTGTATTTTACCTGTAGACGCATCATATATCATATAAATTGAGCCTATCTCGTGTATGAATATTAATTTGCTAGTTGTGTGTTTACTTTTTCCAGTACAGACGTTTGGTGATTGGTGTCTGTTTATTTGTTGTGCTCACCTCACGTGAACAATTTTGTTATTATTTATTTGTTTTGGTCGTGTATGAAATTGTATATTTGCAGTGCCAGAGTAAGTTTTATTGGGACATGGTGCATTTTGAAGATCATGTGTCTTGTATATGATTATATTGGCATGAAGAATGTAATGAGCAAAACATCAAAGTCCAGTAAAAGTCTGTATGAAAAAATTTTAAATGTCAAATCAAATCAAATCAATCTATCAATTTGAATTATGAATATTAAAATACAATTAGTTCGGGCTCTGATTCTGTATTTTCCTCCAACCCTCGCCTCTGAGTATATACATGACAATTTTTGTATCTATACCTAGCAGTGTAAGTATGGATATATTGTGTGAACTTACCTGTTGTTACAATTCACGAACAATGAACGTCATTAAAATTTTGTTATTTTTTTATTACTCAAAGGTTTATGAGTTTAAATGTAAACCAAATAAACCGGCAACTGGTTATTATTATTATTGTTTTTGTTGAAATTATTCATTTATTTCATTTAATATGAGATTTATACTGATCGATTGTGATCAGATGATGATTTATTATTATTATTTTATTCAAGCTTTTTTTGTTACTCGATGAAATTTTTTTTGCTGTGGTCCGAGCATGAAAGGAGTATTTCAGACTATAGTGCAATTTTTTCCCTTCTAAAACTTGAAACTAGTCGTTTGTTCAAAAATTCCAAATAAGCAAAGTAATTGAGCTAAAAATGTGACAATTTGAGTCAAACTTCATGCGATTCTTCCTTACTTACAGTAATTTTATCCAAGTATAATTCGATGGTTGATTTGTATAATCAGAATTTAAGTCGAATTTGATTAAGTTCATGGAAACGCCTGGTATTTGTATACGAAATTCAAAAATAAATTTAGTCAAAAATATTAAAGCATTTTATTGTTTTTTTTTCTCTTATATGAATAGCAAAATTACTTTTTAACTCATATAAAAATAAAGAGATACCCATATAAGTTTCCTTTGGCAGAGCCTATCCTATGGCTAATTTGTTTCGTAAAAAAAGTTTTGTTCTATATTGCATTTAACTTATCATATTTAAATCGTAAATTCTGTGCCACTTATCAATCAAAGTCCCTGTTTTATTATTTCTTAATTGAAATTTGGTAATTGAATTTATTACCACACATAATCCCGTTGAATTTTCCCATGTGTTCGTTCTAATACACTCATCAATTGTTTACTTGTCTCAAGTCCAAATCCATCAAGAGGTTTTCGATCCATTGCCGCAACACGTCCACCCGATAAATTCATCAAAAAACGCCAATAGCTCGTACGAATTGTGTTTGGTTCCATCAATGCCGAATGGAAAAGTATCGCAGTAAAGAAACAATAAAGAAGTTCATAAAATCTTGGAATTCCCTTCCAATAACCCTTTGATTGTCCAAGTTGGAATGATAATTGCAGGCATTTCCACATCAAATACAGGACAATTGATGTATCCAAATTGTATTTTAATGTAGTACTTGCCAATAGTACAGCGGGAAATATTTGATATGGACAATCTTTGCCAGTAATTGATCTAAGGAGACAGGAAACAGACCTAAATATTGCTGAAAATCCACCGAGAAACATGCCAATCTTCATTGTGTCTCGTGTGAATAGGGATTTTGGATTTTTGAGCACTCGTTTCATTTGAAAAACCAATTTTAAAGCTAATTGTATTCCTACACCAGTTCCAAAGAGTTTGATACTGCCATCAATACAATAATAGACACAGCTATGATTATGTGGACAGCACTTGTTACGAACAGGTAATTTTTTAAGTTTTTCCATCAATTGAACGTAATATTTGATCAGATATGCAATAACACCATATTGCACAATGAATTTTGGTCCCGGGAGTTTTTTGCGATTCCCAGATTCAGTATGACTTGGTTGTGGTTGAACAGTGCCAAGTTGTCTTTCGATTCCAATGTCACCGATGATGAATTTGAGCACGTCAAATAATGGTTCTTTTCTAAATTTGAGGTGATATCCTTTTTTGTAGTAAAATCTGTTTTAAATGAAAAGAAAAAAAACATGCAATTTACATTTCCTTTAAAATTCAAGTGAATTTACGTTAAAAGTGATGTACAAACTCCAAATAATGCAATTAATCGGTTGTTTGATGATCTGACTAAATTTCTTGCTTCGAGGATTTTCCATAGGGATTCCGAGCCCACATTCGCCACATATAGAGCTAATAATGGACGTCGACTTGGACGTTCAAAGGAAATGGCTAATATGGATGCTAAAAATGCCGGAACAAATGCAACAGTTAAAAAATTAAAATTTCCTAAGAGTTTTCGTAATGCACAGCCAAATACAGGAAATCCGTATGCCGCAGTTGTCAAGAACCAGGTTGATCTCAAAAGTCCGTATAAAGTGTGTTTCAGGTCACTTGCTGTTGGAATGCGTTTTCTCATTAACAATGAAATCTGTTAAAAACAAAATAAATAAAATATGAGAAGAAAATTCAAAATATTTGGGAGGAGAATTACTTACAAAATAGACTGTACTATAAATTCGTAAACTGTCTTTAAAGGCACACACACACATTCCAATTGAAGCTGTAAGACAAAAAAAATTAAATTAAAATTAGGTCAAATTCAAAGATGAACTAAATCAAACCTTTTGGACAACTCTTTATCCATGGATGGATATAGTCAACACAATCTCCGGTGATTGTCATCGAAGACGGACTCAATTTACTTAGCACTCCCATTTTAAATCACAAAAACTTAACTTTCTATTTTGGCTACTTAATTTTTTATAACACTTTAACAACTACTATCTGAAGAACAATAAATAATGATTACAAAAGATTAGATAATCAAATATTGATTAAAATTCCGGTAGTTAAGACATAATGTTATAATTAAATGCACGAATTAGCTATGAATTAATTCTCTTTTAATGCTTATCAAAGGTCGTATGAAATTTATTTTGATATCTTTGTGCATTATTGAAATCACAGCTATTTGAAAGCAGTTCAAGAGTGATGAATGTAAGTGTGGCAGAAGTGATGACGGTGATGAGTGATGCCGGCAAAATATTGAGTTGCTTTGTTCGCATATGTTTTTGTTTTGATTATTGTTGAGTTTCATTGATAGCAGTACGATAAATTGTTCATCAAGAAAAATTAAATTAAAAGTGTGCGTAAAGAGAAATATAAAAATCAAAGAATAATATGTCGATTTATTTTGAGTGATATAAAGGAGGAAGAACTTTTGTTCTATCATTTTATGGGAAATTTCTATTTATTACACAATTCACATATAACCGACCGCCTCCATCAATTTTGTTAACTGTTATTGACCAAATGGGGAGCTGTGCTACGATTGCATAACTTTTAAATAAATCCTATGATTAAAATCCTGATGGTACTCTGAGGTTAGATAATCGGCCATCATTTGCTGTGCTAGGTTCATAAATCCTCAAATTTTTCCTTTTATAACTTTATTTATTTTCCCTTAAATTTCGTGCTCATTTTTCATTAAAAGTAACATTAATGCAGGGGCGTATCTACCATGGGTAGCTGAATTTTTTTGTTTTACTCAGCCGGCTACCTTCACCAAATAAAGCTAGATACGCTCCTGATTAAATGAAAGAATATTTCAAATAATGACTATAATTAAAACATTTACATCAAGATTAACGGAACTAGAACGAAACATGCGATACCTGTTGCACATGTAAAAATCAATACAGTAAATAAAATGAAGCTTACAACATGAAAGAAAACCATAAAAGTAAAAGCTTTTGTCTGTTGACACACTTTTACCATTTAACCGAACAACGAAAGGAACTTCCGATCGCTTAACCTTCATATCAAACGAGGATTTTATTTTAAAATAAAAAGGATTAATCGAAAATAAAATTTAATTGTTTCAAATAAATTTTATATTCGGTAGTGATTTGATAAAATGTTGTTCACTAGATCAGAATATACACGCATTTACAACCCAATTACGATTCCGTCACACAAAATGACTCGACACAAAACATTATTGTTGTTAGTTATTGTTTGGACGTTCATCGTATAACAACTTCTTTGGTGTTTGATCTGAATGTGAAAAAAATACAATTAAAACCAAAAATAGTGAAAAAAAATATAAATATAATATTTAATCAAGAACAAAAAAAAAAAAGAAAATAATTATCATAAAAAATGCACGAAAATCAAACAATACAAAGTTATCAATTATTAACTCTCGACAATGATGCATTTACAACTTATGTCTTTTGGACAGCCGTTTTATTGTTTAAACTCATATTAATGTCATTCCTCACAGCAATCCAGAGAATCAGGAAGAAGGTAATTTTCCATTCTTAAAACTTTAAAGTTCTTATATTTTGCGTTTGTTTTTATTTACTTTAACAAACTTGGGAGCATACCTTTTCTTAAAATTGTTCATTTTGCTTCAGAACAGGTTTTAAAATAAAATATATTGAATTAGGCCGAGGAAAGTCTTTTATACTTTTCCGGTTATTCCCCACTTAAAATTTGCCCAAATTATTAAGGGGAGTATATTTTTTAAGTATATTTTTAATAAAAAAATGTTATTTCTTCTCTAACTTTGTAAATTCTACAAAAATGTAAATCATCCAAGTCAGACATGCTCTTATGTTAAAAAAAATCTCAATTCACTTTCGCCAGAACAGTTTCAGCTGCCGTTTTTTGATTTAATTTTTTTTTTTATTTTCTACTAGATAATACTCTCAACTTATCAAATGCGTATAGCTTTATACAATTATGTACAAAAATTTCGCTTTAAACATTTTAACTAGAAATTTTAGTTTTTTCGATAAACTTTTCAAAAAATCACGAATTCCTTCATATTTCCTTATAAACTTATAAGAAAATAATGAAAAAAACAAATAATCATTAAATATAAGAAAAATTTACCAAACAGCGAAATATATTCATTAAATATTTTTTTGCCCGGTAAAATTCTGAGCAAGAAAAACTATCAGAATATTATAGAAAAAACGAAGAATTGTAGGTTATGCAACAATAAAAAATAATCAGTTTATGATTTTTTTGAAAAAAAAATTTTCAAGTAAAAATATACTCCCGAGTGTATATATACTTTCCCCCCCACCAAGATTTTTAAGACAAAATTAACCGGAAAAGTAGAAACGACTTTGCTTGGCCTTAGTGTGTATAATAAAATGTGTATTGAATTTTTTGGTTATCATCATACAATTTGGATTCAGATAGCGATTTGACATGAATGAATAAACTATTAAAATTTTATAATATGGGTGTTTAATTTTTGATGAAAAAACTTTAAACTTTTAAAATCAATAAAAATAAATGATTCATGAATTTTATTTTTAAAAGCAAAACTGGAATTTTAACTTAAATAAAAATAGATTTTTTGATAAAAAAAGAATTTTTGGCCAGCGAAATGTACTGAAATTTCCATAGAAACTTGTTTTAAAGATTAAAAGTAAAAGTTATGATCGTAAGCCTGAGAGATATCACCGTTAATTAGAATTTAACGACTTTTTTTGTCAATAAACCTTATTTAAAAATAAAAATTCAAAATTTGAGATGAGAATATAACGAATGCTAATTAATTTTTTATACATCTCATGAATAAGATATTCATCTTTTTATTTGTAGGTATTTTACCTATAATTTATTAATTACTAAGAATTTTAAATTCAACGTTGTTTACTGAAAATTTTTAGATACACGTGATCGCACAGGTCTATAGTGTAGCTCTCCGGAGGTTGAATGGACCATATTTTTGTGCGTGAATGGCAGACGAACCCTTTGTAATTAATTTTTAGAAAGTCAGGTGCCACAGTTGGCTAGGTTCAAATCACTTATCGATATGGTTCGAATTGGTGAGCAATGATAATGATAAAAGAATATCGTGCATTAAGCTTTCAAGCGAAACGTTTTATAATTTAGAGGAATTGAGACAAATTGTACCGTTATTTTTCGAAGTGTATGCTTTTTTTTCTTTTAGATCCTATGAACAATTTTCATTTCTCAAATTTGTAAATATTTCAAATCACAAATTTTATACATAATCACATACAAATTTCTAATTATAGGCTCCTATCAGTCCAGAAGATCTCTCTATCGCTCCTAAAGGTGCTGAAATTAAAGTAGACGAAGATGTGGAACGAGTACGCAGGTACGACAATTGATTGATTACACTACGTCCATCTACCCTATCAAATCAAATTACTTTAGATCTTTATCTTCATATAATTATATATAATTTTCCAAAAAAAGGAAAAAAATACTCAAAAACTATATATAATGATACAATTATTTTTTATTTACAGGGCACACTTGAATGACTTGGAAAATATTCCAGCTTTTATTTTATTTGGTTTCTTTTACGTTTTAACAGATCCAAATACGACATTAGCATGTTGGTTCTTTCGAATTGGCACAGTATCACGAATTTTACATACAGTCGTTTATTGTGTTATTCCAATTAGACAACCTGCGAGAGCGATTTGCTTTTTTATTCCCGTCTTCATAATGATTTATATGAGTATTATGATTATGATTCATTTTTTCCATGTTTCGATGTAAGGATACAAAAAAAAATTAATTTTATAATAATCAAAAAAATAAATTAAAAAAAAATCAATGTATTTTATCGGGTTACGGCCTTTTTTCCTCTAAAAACTATTTTTAAATTAATGTTAAATGTCAAAAATATAATAAAAATTCATTATGATGATGTCAAAGTAACATCTAAGATAGAACCTTCAAAAATTTTGTCAGGTTTGGTGACTAATATAATTTTTTAATATTAAGTTGATTGTTTGTGAGAAAAATAACTAAGGTTTTGTGAAAGGAATGTGAAACAAAATCATCAAGAAAAGGTTAAAAGATTGAATAAACATGTTTTGTTTTAAATTTAAACGGTGTTTTATTTCTGTTAAAGTTCTTCGTTTAAATTGCTATTTGATTTATATTACATGAAAACGTGGATCAATGGTGTGTTATGTAATGTAGAATCGGTAAAGTGAAGGTCTGTTTTTAATACAAGGTGTCTTACTATAAATATTTTTGATGGATTTTTTTGGTTGAAAAGTCATTTACAGTTCACGATCTAATCCAGGATGAGTGACGAGCGTGTTGATCTGTATACTCGAGGCTGACATATCAAATTTATTAGACTCTAAAAATAGAATATCAATTTCATTCATTTTTTATAAATCCGAAAAAATAACCGGACAAGTTTCAATGTCCGCAACACTTTAAAATGCAGCGACCATACAGCAGCAGCAGTAGCAGCAACAACAATTCGATACGAAAAACGACAAGTATAATATTACGTCACTGGGATCCCATGTCATGTTCTTCTGTTAAAAGAGTTAAACTGACACAGTAAGTCATTATTTTTATTACATCTATTGTATTCGCATAATATGTGTGTTCATACAAATATTATAAAATATGTATGTTAACTGCAAGATATTGTTTAGCATACAATTGGTGACCGGTTTTACAAGTTTACTTTTAGTTTCAATATTTACTATTATTATTATTATTATTTTTAAGAAAAGAAACAACAGTATTAGTTTTCTGTGATTATTTTATTTTCTGTACTTTTATACACATAACGACTAAATTAGCGAATACTAAAATTAATAATCAGTCTTTCTTTAACTCTCAACCTCGACGGTCCTATCAATAATCTGTTGTATAAATAACAGACGTAACCTGATACATATCCAAAAATTAAATTTTTGATTTTTTTTTTCATTTTAAATTACATGTAGTGAATAATTGTAAAAAATAAATAAATTTGTGATTAACATATATGTTATGAATACCAAAATATCTTTAAACACACTCATTACTTTCGCTTTCATTATACAACAGTGTTGCGTCTTGGGTGCTATCGAAAAATGTCGTAAAAGTAATTGCTTACCGCCCAATTGTCGATGTTCCCAGGCATTACCTCCCGGTAATTTACCTCTTAATGAGATACCTCAATTTGTTTATCTAACATTTGATGATGCCGTACACAATGAAAATATCGAATTTATCGATAAGATCTTCAATGAATCAAATTATGGTTTTAATGGGTGTCCAGCTGTTGGCACGTTTTTTGTATCTCACGAATATACAGACTACTCAATCATTAATAAATTATATAGTGAAGGTCATGAAATTGCATTACATTCCATAACACACAGTCATTTTGGTAACGCAAATCTCAAGACGATGATTGAGGAGTTTGTGGGTCAACGTAAAATTATATCACAATTTGCCCAAATACCTGAAACAGAAATGGTTGGAATTCGAATGCCATTTTTACAACTTGCCGGTGATAATCAGTATGAAATGTTGCAAAAGTATGGATTTGAATATGATTTTTCACGGACACAATCTAACTCGAAACGGATGTGGCCATATACGTTGGACTATGAAACAACACAAGACTGCTTTTTAGGACCATGGTAAGATGAGTACACACTTTTAATCCAGTTCGAGTGATAAACATCAGAAAATTATTTAAATTTTAATTGATAGTCCAAAGAAAAGTTACCCAGGATTATGGCAAATACCACTGATTGTATGGAAAGATAAATCAGGTTCACCTTGTGCAATGGCTGATGGTTGTTCAAACATGTAAGTTTTAATTTTTAATTCAAGATTTTAAATAAACAAAATAATAAAAATAACAATGGAATTATTTTATTAAAAAATTAATAGACCAAGTGATGTCGATGGTCTCTTCAACTTTTTCAAACAAAATTTTGAACGAATATACTTGACCGGAGCAAAAGCACCTTTTGGTTTTTGCATTCATGCGGCATGGTTTAAAGCGGAAGAACCACCAAATGCAGGTCAAAATCGTCTTGCAGCATATATAAAATTCGTTCGTTATTTACAGACATTGGATGATGTATTTATTGTAAATATATTTAAATTCTTAGACTTTCAATTTTTTTCTGATATTTTTATTGAATTGTTAGGAAAAATTAGGGTGTCCATTTGGAAAATGAAAAATTATAAAGATAAAAAGACTAGGTTGTCCCATTAAAAAAAAAAATAAGATTACAAAAAAGCCTCTAATTTTACTAACTGTCTGTGCAAATCTAAAATTTTCAAAAAAAAAGGTCTAAATATGAAAAAAAAATTAAATTTAACAGAAATGAACACCCTACTTTTACATATAAATTGTAAAAAAATCCGAAAAACCTTCATAGTAAAAAATTTAAATTACATAATTTATTTACTTTCACAGGTGAGTGCCAGTGAAGTAATTGATTGGATCAAATATCCAATTCCAGCTTCATTAATGAGAAAACAATCGAAAAATTGTAGACCTATCACGCCACCATGCAAACCAAAACAGTGTAATTCATGTAAAGGATCAGAATCACGATGGTTTGTGTCGTGTCAACAAACGTGTCCAGTGTCGTATCCTTGGGTCGACAATTATGACGGTAATAAGGAATGTAGTAGAACTAAAAAGTAGAGTTTAAATAAAAAAAAAAATATAAAAACTATTTCAAGTTTCATTTTAAATTTATTTCATTTCCTAGTTCTATCTTTTTTTTATTTTTAATTAACAATTATAATAATTTATTTTCATTTAAGCGCTTTATTTTGGAATTCGAAAATTGAACTACTTATCACTAAAACTTATCCCTTAATTACATGATTAACCAAAGTAATTTAAATGAAACAATTTATCAATTAAAATTTAATCAGAGTTAATTAGAATTAATTTTGAGTCAAATTATTTTCGTGGTATGTCATGCAATGAAGGGTTAAACAGAATTATTGCGTCCATGCCCATTTTGGTGAAACGAATTCAAAATTGAATTTTTCTGGTTGTCCTTCGTGTTGCATCTCCATTTCAGTATTGGACCATGAAAATTGATTTTTAATAACCGGAATATCATCAGAAAATATATCGTGACGCTGTCTCAATGCTTGTGGTGGATAAAAATTTTCAATTTTCTGAATTGGACCAGCATTGCTTAAGATTTCAATTTCGCCTGAACTTGTTTCTGCGTACAATTTCATGTCAATATTTCCAAATAAACGAGGATTCGTGTCATCCATATCACCGCGATATCCAAGACGATTGAATAATGCTGCTAATTCTTTCAATTCTGTTATGTTTTGCTGATATAACTCAACATATTTCTGTTTTTCGGAATGACTTGAGAGGTTTGTGTTTGATATATTGATTGTTTCCTATGGAAATAAAAGAAAAAAAAAAATTATTGCATAACAATATAAAATAAAAATCATGTGATTTTTTTTCAGATAATACCGTTAATGAATCCACTTTAATAAATTGATTGTGAGCAGTAATTAAAGTTAATAAGATGTTAATTAATTTAAACTTAACATTAATTTAGTGACACTCACTTCAATAAATGGTGCTCCTGTTGAAAACCAAAATCCATTTTTTTGCAATTCCATCGTCACATCTTTGAAATGAAGTTTACCCGGAACTTGATCAGCGACCCAAATCGAGCCACTATTAAGAGAATTCTCTTCTTCCAGGATTTCATTTTCATCCGTAAGATTTTTATACAAATGATGCGTATCAACAAGAACCCATTGCTTGACACCTGTTGCAGATCGATGTGACATGTATTTACACCAAGATCGTCCATTTTGCGCAAGGCGATTTGCAGCCATTACACGAGCACCCAATATCGTTGAATCATCTAGCACAACTTCCTCCCACACCGTCTTATTTTCTTGCTCCATTCGGATTCCGCCAATAACAAAATTTGATGATTTGCTTGTGACAATGTAAAAATCATCAGCACTATATAATGTGCCTGGATAACCAGTGAAGGAAATGTTTTTACCCGGAATCAAGTTACTTTTTGGATTTGCTGACAAGTGATATCGAAAATAGTAGTGTTTGTGCATGCGTAACATTGAAGAGTACGGCCCATCCGTACTATGGCCAATAATAATTTTGGAATCATTGGAATTTATGTATTTAACTAAAATTGCACCAGTTTTTGGATTATTCCCACCCGTGTAAGCGGGATCGATAAATTTTCTGTAGTAATCCTTCAAATCACGCCAATCAGAGATTGCATTGAGTAAATGGAAATCCTCTTCGGGTATTTCAAGATCTTCACGTGCTTGTCTCACACCAATTTGCCATCCATGCTCCAATCCTGACATTTGGTAGTAAAACAACCAGATTTGGTACCAATAATGACTATCACGATTCTTTATTTCAGCCTCTTGTTTTATATTATCATAGTTTTCATTGAGTATCTCTTTGGCCCATGCACAAAATTTGTGAGATTCATCATCTTTTTCACAATCAGATTCAATGGTACTAAAATTAAATTTTCTTATTTTATAACTTTAAATTGTTTAAATTAATGAACTTACTTTGACCAATGATCATAGATGGGTTTCCATGTCATTGCACCTTCCAACATTCCAGCGGCAAATGCTTGGATTCTATCTGGATATCCAGCTTGAGTTTCAATTTCAAGGAAAGACCATCCATTCTCCATGATCGAATGTTTGTAACACGCTCTTGCAACACCCTTTGAGATATTTTCAATATCATGCCTCTGACCCCAAAATTCAATGTGAAATCCAGCTTTAGGTGACCAAAATACAGTACTGCAATAAGTTCCACTCTTTTCTTGGCGTTCCATTGTCGCAAACACAAGTAATAGGACCGAGAATAGACATGTTGAAAGTAGAATGTACGACCCTATCCGAGTCTTCCACTCATTTGCGCCAACTACCTTCAACATCCTGCGTGGAGCTATTTTTGTAGATTTTTTGTAAAAAGTGTGTGTGAACGAACGAAATTTTATTTAAATGTTTTCAAAAAAATAAATAATAATTTTTGATTGTGAGTGTAACTTTTAACCAGACAATAGACTTGATTGAATGGCAATTGAACTAAAATGAAATTCTGTCAAATTCCTGTAATTCAAGTCAGCAAGTGCCCAAACAAACATGAATGAAATAATGTGGAGAGACAACAACAACAATAACAAAAATTGTTGTGAGAAAGAGATTTTTTGGATGGCACTGAGACCGACAATGCAATTCACTTTCAACGACGCCAATTTGTTTTGTTGTCCAACAAAAAGTCTCATTGAAACACTTTTTCTCTTGCCAAGTACTTTGTTTCCTTTTATTTGATGATTATTTGGTGGTAACCTGTTAAATATATAAAAAAAATATAAAAATTATTAAATAAATTTCTAAACCAGATCACCTCACACAGGTGTAAGAGGTTAAAAACAGTTGTTTTTACTTTGACCGGTTCAAACATTAATTTAACTTTTAATTTATATTGGAATTAAAATGAATCGATAAAAGTAAACAAAAATTTGTTTTTATAATTTTATTTTAAATTTCTGGATTCAATTTTGATCATAAATAATGAAAATCAAAAGCGTATTAAAATCAGCAGTTAATGGGCCTGGAAATTATTATTTGATCATAAATAGAATGAGAAAATTTCAAGGTGAATCTTAATTTCGTTTTCGTTGCACAGATTAAGATTAAAAATCTTACTTTTAGTTATAAAAATTATTTTGTAATGAATGTGGTTAAAAAAAAAACAACTCTTCCGTTAAATAAGATCTAAGAGACTGAAGACGAATAATTTTTCCAATCACTGATATAATAACACTGCTTAACATTTTGAAAAAATTGTCAACGAACGCAAAATCCTTTTGGGGGCCCATTTTATATATAAAAAAAATAAGTTTGGCGTTTCCCGTTTTTCATTTGGACCTCGTTTTGATTTTTTAAAGTGGATTGACGTTTTAGAGCAATTTTCCA